>CAUYRT010081396.1:0-47077 GCA_963574885.1 Lepilemur ruficaudatus | reverse complement strand
CTCACAGCAACCTCAAACTCCTGGGCTCAAGCGATCCTTCTGCCTCAGCCTCCTGAGTAGCTGGGACTACAGGCATGTGCCACCATGCCCGGCTAATTTTTTCTATATATTTTTAGTTGGCCAATTAATTTCTTTCTATTTATAGTAGAGACTGGGTCTCGCTCTTGCTCAGGCTGGTCTTGAACTCCTGACCTTGAGCAATCCACCTGCCTCTGCCTCCCAGAGTGCTAGGATTACAGGCGTGAGCCACCGCGCCCGGCCTCATTTGAAACTTTTAGAAAAAAAATGGGAGGAAATCTTTGGGACCTAAGGCCAGGCAAAGAATTCTTAAGAGTGGATACTAAAAGCAAAACCCATAAAAGTAAAAACTGAAAAACTGGATTTCATTAAAATCAAAAGATTTGCTTTGCAAAAGACCCTTTAAGAGGATGAAAAGACAAGCTACAGATTGGGAGAAAAAAATTGCAAACCACATATTTGACAAAGGACCAGTGTCTATAATATAGAAAGAAATCTTAAAACTTAACAGCAAAAAAGAAGAAACAATTCAATTAGAAAATAGTTAAAATATATGAATAGACATTTCACTGAAAAGGATTTACAGATGGCAAATAAAAAAATGAAAAGATGTTCAACATCGTTAGGGAAATGCAAATTAAAGCCGTAATGAGGTGTTGCTGCACACCTATTAAAGTGGCTAAAATAAAACAATGACATCACCAAATGCTGATGAGGATGCAGAGAAACTGGGTCACTCAGACGTTGCCGGTGGGAATGTAAAATGGTACAGTACTCTGGAAAGTAGTTTGGCAGTTGCTTAAAAAGCTAACCACGCAACTACCATTCAACACAGCAACTGCACTCCGGAGCATTTATGATCACACAAAATCCTACACACAAATATTTATAGCAGTTTTTTATTCATAAAAGCCTAAAACCTGAGTATAACCCAGGTGTCCCTCAGTGGGTAAATGGTTAGACACACTGTACTGCATCCATACATGAAACACTACTCGGCAGTAAAAAGGAACCGGCTACTGATACACACAACCTGGATGAATCGTCAAAGAATTATGCTGAGTGGAAAAAGCCAAACACAAAAGGTTATATATTATATGCATGTATGAGATTCCATGTGTATAACACTCTTGAAATGACAAAACCATAGAAAGGTGTAACCTGTCAGTGGTTCCCAGGCATTAAGGAGGGAAGGAGGGGTATAGGGAAGATAAAAGAGAGGGACCTTGTGGTTCTGGAAATGTCTTGTATCTTGGCTGCACTGGTGCCAAGATCCTAGAAGTGATATTGTACTATATAGTTTTGCCAGATGTTACCACTGAAGTAAACCGAGTAAAAGATACCTGGGATTTCTCTCTATTATTCTTTAAGCTGCATGTGAATCTATAATTATCTCAAAATAAAAAGTTGAATTAAGAAAAAGTATAGGCCTTAAGACTTGGAGCATAAAGCTTTTCAGATAGTCAAAAATTGGAGCAAGTCTCTTTTTTTCTGCCCCAAAGGGGTTAAATTTTTTTCTTTAGAATTATTAGAACACCCCATAGCCAATATCCATTAGATGTAGACGCACTTCTAAAAAGGCCTGAGGCGGGTATGTGAGCACGGACAAAACTCTCTGGTTCCAGATCATCTGAAAACGCAGCAGGTGAGCGTTTTGTTTGCCGGGGGAAGGCCGGTACAGCCGCAAAGGTCCCCGCAGGGCCCGCCTGGCACTGGAGCAACCGGTGCAGTCGCCGCGGGTGACGCTAGGAAGGGCCGGGCTTGGGGCTGCCCTGGAGTGTCCCTTGAAACCGCGGAGGGGAGGGGAGAGCCCGACGAGCCCGGACAGCAGCCGGCCCGCTCGGGTGGCAGGAAGGCTGGAAGCCGGCCACCTGCGCCGACCACGTGGCGCGGAGGGAGACCTCTGGGGTTACCCGGAAGTGATTAGAATTCACTTCCTGCTCTCGGTGGAACTGGGGCCTGCCCGGAGACGGACGTTAAGTTGCATTATTTAAAAAAATAATAACAAAATTTGATTTCTTCCAAACGGGTGTTTATGCCCCAGACATTGTACGCGTTACATAGAGGGCCTTCTACAGTTAACAAGAAAGTGAAAAACCTGAAAATAAAATCTGCATCGTGGAGTGGACTGATGTCAAAACTGGAGACGAGAATTTCTCCGGAGCGGTTCTGCAGCGCAGGTGAGGGGTTGCGGAGAGAGGTGGTGTGGGGAGAGGCTCTCCTGAGACTGAATCTGGATGTGAGCGAGTGTGGAATGCGTTCCATTTCCTGGTCAAAGCAAGCCGGTTTTTTAAAATTTCAAAATACTAAGGGGGTACAGGTGTTTTTGTTGTGTGGATGAGTTGCACAATGCTGGAGTTAGGGCCGTTAGTATGACGGTCACCACAGTAGCGTAGGTTGAACCCGGCAGGTATGCTTTTATCCCTCATCCCTTCCACCCTCCCTGCTTAGTTTCCAGTGTTCTTTACACCATTTCGTGACTGCGTGTACCCATCATTTGTCTCTCACTTATTAGTGAGAACATGTAGTGTTTGTTTTTCCATTCCTGAGATACTTCACTTGGATAGGGATCTCCAGTTCCATCTAAATTGCTGCAAAAGACACTATTTCATTCCTTTTTATGGCTGAGTAGTGCTCCATGGTGTGTGTGTGTGTGTGTGTGTGTGTGTGTGTGTGTGTGTCTGTCTGCCTGTCTACCACATTTTCCACTCGTCAATGGATGGGCACTTAGGTTGATTCCAGATCTTTGCAATTGTGAATCATGCTGCAATAAACATTTGAGTGCAGGTGTCTTTTTGATAAAATAACTTCTTTTCGGTAGATACCCAGTAGTGGGATTGCTGAATCCAGTGGTAGGTCTGCTTGTAGTTCTTAGACAAAAGTCCATGCTATTTTCCACAGAGATCATACTAATTTACAGTCCCACCAACAGGCTATAAGTGTTCCTTTTTCTCAGCATCTATGCCAACATGTATTGTTTTTTTCTTTTTATTTCAAGAGAATTTATTTTGTTCTTGTGCTGTTTTAAGGCCCTTGTCTTGCATTCTGAGTTTCCCAGAGTAATTCAGATATCTTCCCAGAGCCGGAAGTGTGCTGGTATCCACCTTAGCTCAGTACACAGGACAAAGGGATCTTACTTGCTTTTTCATTAATTTATCATAAACTTTGTAACAAGGAGCACCTGAAGACAAACTGCTTTGAAGAGAACACTTGAAAGGATAGAAAGAACTAACTCCAGTGTGAGGGGGCACAACTGCAATTAAATGAACCAGAATTTAGAATTCTAATTCTAAATTAGAATTAAGAATTAAGGGAATACAACCACCTTATCGTTATTTGGCTTTTATGACTCTCGAATATTTTTTAAGTAATGCAAAAGCTAACAATGTCCAAGAGAACTCAGCAGACCTCCTTGGGGCCACTCTTTCCACAAGATGCACATCCCATTTTCTAGTTTCTTTGTGTCCAGTTGTGAGCTACACATTGACGCTTGTGTATCTTAATTTTTATTATTATTTTGTTATAAAGAGAGATACATGAGTATTCTTGGTCCCTTGTGGCCTGGGCTTTCATAAACATACAATTACAAACAATATTATCCTTTGTCCAACTTCCATTAGTTTGGCAGCTTTATGAAATAAAAGCTTGGTGGTCAATAACCAAGACTTCTCAAAAGTTAACATAGTTCCCAAAATTCCCTGAGGGAAAAAGTAGCCATACATTTCTCCTGTGTGACCATACCCTTCATATTCCCCTGTTTACCAGTGCGGACGCTTCATAAATAAATCTCAAAAGCTCTTTCTCTGATTTTCTAACAAAGACTTTGCTACTCAGCTTAACATTCTGCTTCAATTCTTGGGTCAATTGCTAACAGATAAGTAAATTTTATGGTCACAGGCTGATGAACTTATTGCTAAATTCTGATTGAGTAAAGAAGAGAGATGTGTTTTTATTTTTCAACATAGCTCTTTTATCAGTAGTTGTGATAGCACAATTACACATTTAAAATAGCTGCACTGTGCTAATATTTTTCTTGTTTGAAAGAATAACTTTTGAAAAATAAAAATAAACCCAAAACTAAAGAAAAAGCCACCCAATCTAATGTAATTTTAACCAAAGGGAAAAGCCAGAGAATTGGATGCATTAAAGTGACTTTAAAAGGAATCAAAAAGATTTTTTTTTTACATAGTTAGCTTTAAGAGAGAAACTATAATTGATGTTGCCAAGGTTTCCTACTTCTGAAATACAATTCACTCCATTAATCCTATACATGTCTAAATTTTGTTGAATGTACCTTATAATTTCTAAGAACAGGCAGTCATAGAGTCGTGCTATTGTCAGTTTCTTTGGTTCAGCTCCCTTGTAGGAGTCAGTAATTATAAAACACACAGAATGCCTCTGCTGGGTGGGATTCCTGTGAAGGAAGAGATTATGGAGACAGCTGTAACAAATGAACTGGTAACTTAATGAGACCAGTATCTAACAACAGGTTTAGAAATGAACATTCTTGAGAGGAAAAGCAGCCCAAGTCTGTGGCAGGAATCCCCCAATTAGTAATTTAAACTGAGAGGCTCAGTTAATTACAGTATATTAATGAAACAATGAGGTAGGTAATCTTTAAGTTCTGAACTCACTTCCCTGCAATATTACGGAAGAATGTGTCTTATCCCTTTCTTGTGTGTTTTTATAAGAACAAGTTCTGACTAATCTTGTGCAGAAAATCCACCTCCATCAGAAAATCAAGGTTCTTTCTGTTGCTGAACATATCAGATTTCTGACAACTAATCCATTGTTCAAGATAGAAAATATTTTCATAATAAAACCTGCAAGAAGTAGTCAAGATGTATAAACTTGTCCATATATACCAGAACAAAGTTATCTTTTATCAGTGGTTGCGATGGAATTATTACACATTTAAAATATCTGCACTGTGCTTAGACTATATTCACCTGTCTAATTAGGTCAGTTGTAAACAATTTTTAGGTAATAGTTTCCTCTGTTAAAGTTGTACATTTCATTTCATAAAGTGCTGTAGAAATTGAATTAATGTAAACAGTTATGACCCCTAGATTAATCAGTAAAGGCAATAGAAGCTGAGAAATTTGGACCTGTCATTAATTAAAAATGAGTTTCTAATCCAAAATAGCATTGCATAATTGCAGGGAAAATATCAAAAAATAAGGCCAGATAAATACGCTTATTTTGTTCAGATCTCATCATTTTTCTGGGACAGTTCGGTTTAATTATCACTTCATTTATTCATTCACCCTTCAGTCATGTTGTCATTCATTCACAAGGCACTTATTGAGTCTTCTGGGGGACAGTAAAGAAGACTGTAGCAGGCCAAAAGTAAGCAAAACTGCCGTAGAGTCCCTTGAGTATTTTGCTAAAGGAAGCACAGGAAGTATTAATACTTCCATAGGAACTGATAGAATAGAGTTAAGCTAATTTAGTAGGTCAGGGAGGGAAGTCTCAGAGGAACAGATATTTAAGTACAAATGGATGAGATTGTTTAGCATTCGAAATGAAATCATTCATAGATTTCCATGCAAAATGGTGTCTTGGTGTAAATCTGAAGATATGTATGTGAACAGAGTAATTTAGCAACTGACTAGCCCAGACCACTTGAGGGCAGGGCCATGTTTCGTTCATCTTTGTGTCTCCAGCACCCACAATCTGCCAAGAGCGTGGTGCACACACAGTACATGCTATTGAAATAATTCGTAAATAAACACAAGCAATGCCCATTTTGTTGCTTTTACAAAATATGCCAATTTAGGCAACACATATTTTCAATTATCCATAAAATTTCCAATAATTGAATATTACATGTTGATAAATTAATGTTAACTATTAGTGACTGAGAAAAACTCATAAAAGAACATGCATTACTGAAAAATTATCTTTTTGTGTTTTGTTTTGCATTTTGTTTCTGATTTACTGGACTTCTTGAAGCTAAGTATGTCCTTCGACTAATTTCTGCTTCCTCAAAGCTAACTCAGATTTTGATATGAGCAGTTTTGCTACTAATTTGAGGCAAAACTGGTTTGATCTAGGCAAATATAAATGGACTTGGTTTCTAGAATTGCCTAAGCCCCATTTTTAATCCTAACGTTCTTTTATGCCTTTATATAATCCTTTACATGAGTGTGTTATTTATTTTCTTCATGATTCTTATTTCTCACTCTTAACTGGCTAAGTAGAAAATAGTTACAATTTTCTTTTATACTGTGAAGAAATTCAAAGAGTTCCTCTTTTTATGGTTTCTTCTTATGTTTCATTTTTTTCCCGCCAATATTACCATCTGCTTGTTTTATTTTTGTTCCCAGTGATACCCACAGTGAAATTTCCATCCACAGTCTCTGTTGATTTATGCTTGGATATGTTTATTTCTGGCATTGTTAACTTTCTTGATATGTCTGGGACTTGGGCTTATTACACTCACTCTTGGTTCAGGTTTCCTTCTCACACATTTACTCCACACCTACTTTGAACTTTTCTTAAGATGAGAGCTTAAGTTACCAAATAAGTTTCTTTCCCACTACAGATTTAAGGGTGGAGAAGGAGCAAGGTCAGAGGAGGAAGAGAGTTAATGATGTTCAAAAATGCCCAGCTGTTTTTAAAACTCGGTAGAAGGGACAGCATTTTGCCCTAATTTAACTTCAGACAAATCAGTCACCCTGGCAGTGGTCACCTTGGTCATGTTGCTGGCATCCACTGGCCTGGTTTGTGTTTGAGGTGGTGACATACTCCTCCCCAGACCCCTCACGAATGCTTGAACCTTAAACGGCCTCCCAGATTGCAAGCCCTAAAAATTTTCCTTAGAAATCAGAGTTTGCCTGAGTAAAAAGGAGGATCCACTCATTTATAGCCAGTATTTGTTTGCAACAAGGGCCTGAGCTGAGAGTTCCAGCAGTGGGCAGCCCCTCATTTTGTGCCTGATCATTGATGAAATTTGATCACAGGAGTAGAACTATCTTCTCAAACCCAGCTGTTATTCAGCTTATATCCTGAAGGATAAGGATTGATCACCCTGGTAATTTAATCTCCCTGATAAAACTGCAGATGTTATTGTAATTCATAGGCAACTCATCGTCCTCAAATTTTGCAGAGTTAATTGTCTTCATAGATGTCGTCTACGTGCGTGTATGTACTGGACGAGGCTTGATTGACCACCGCTGGAACTCTCAGTTCAGTCCTTTATTGCAAACAAGCAGTAGAGATAGGGATATGGAGAACAGGTCCCTTTATTACTCACACAAACTCTGGGATTTATAAGAAAAATGACTTATTTAACCACAGAAGTCAAAGGAAATTATTGCCTTTGTTTTAGGAATGTTTACAATATGTGTATGGGATGTAGACACTGCAGGTATTATCCCCATTTTACTGATCAAGAGTCCTGAGTTATATGGTCAGGGATCTGAGTAAGCTTGATACAAAACAACAGCAGCAGCAACA
Source organism: Lepilemur ruficaudatus (assembly GCA_963574885.1). NCBI lineage: Eukaryota > Metazoa > Chordata > Mammalia > Primates > Lepilemuridae > Lepilemur > Lepilemur ruficaudatus. The sequence goes on along the minus strand of CAUYRT010081396.1, from coordinate 39,598 downwards.
ACGAAACCTTGACACAGGAGAGAGCACCAGGGCTGATATTTTATTTTTATTTAACTTAGAGATGTAATACCACACAGTAAATCTATCAGTTCCAGGTGCCAAATCAATATAAGTGTATATGTGGCATTGAATTTGCAAAATGAAAGGCAGAGAACTGACAAAGAAAATGAATTATTGTGTGTCTTCCTATAAATCCAATAAGGAGCAGTAAGATGCAAGACATAAATCACCAGAGTGGAACCGGGGTGATGATGAATATGTATGTGCACGTGTGTGTGTGTGTGTGTGTGTGTGTGTGTGTGTGTGTGTGTATATCAGACTCTGACATGGAGTCAGTGTGCAAGGCAAGGCTGACGGTTCAGTCCATCAGGAAACAGGCTGCACGGGGAGCGAGTTGACGTGCCTGTTACAATGTTGTTCTTACGAATATAGGAGGATGACCCAAAATGTGAAATTTTAGAATTAATAGTCTTCATCTTTAGAGGTTTTCTTTCCAGCGACAGCTCTCCAAAACTGAAAAGAGGAAGAGAGAAGTAGAGAGAGAGCAAAATACTGAGATTGTTTTCTTCCCTTGGCATACTTTTTTCGTAACTCTGTGGGCAAAATGACACATTCCAGATACACCAGGGACCACATATTATTGATGAAATAACATTTGCTCAGATCCCACCTATTATGGGATAGAAGCTGCTACTGAATCAAGTTACTTGTGAAATGGGATACAATTTTAGTCTATTCAGGTCTAAGCTTTTCAGGTCTAAGTTTTCTTCCTTCATCCCGCAAATACTGGTTTCAAAGTCTACCCATTGACCTGGGTCGGTTTCAGAATATAGAGCAATAAACAAGACGCGATTCCTGCCTTCACAACATATGCCACCTAGTGTAAACATCTGCAGTATAGCTCGGTAGATGCTGTAAGTGACAAGCGCAGCCTTCCGTAGGATCGCAGCCTGACTCAGTGTTCGGGAGAGAATGGAGTAAGGAAGACCACCCGGGGAAGGTCACGTCTGACCTACCCCGGTGTAGATTCCTATTCCTCCTGACCTTGGGATGCCAGAGTACCCTGGCACTCAGTCTTTGGCCGTCTTCCCTTTTTCATCTGCCCTTCCAACCTAAGCCTGAATGGTCTCCAAGGTCTCTCATCTCACATTCCATCCACATCCCAAACTCACGTCTCAGCTCTGTCATGGCCTTGGTATGGAGCCCCAGATTTCCACGTGCTCACATCCTTCTCAGATGTCTGCAGGTAACCTCTACTGAGCATGTGCCAAACTGACGCTTGGCTTTTGCTTGTTTGTTTTTGCTCCCAAATTTGTTCCTCCCTGTGTCTTCCGAAGTTCACACCAGTTAACACTGCTGCTCAGGCCAAAAATCCTAGAAAATGCTCTCTACTGTTTGTCCTGCTAGTGTCTTAGATGGGCCACTTCTCTCTATGTTGGTCAGCACCACCCTAATTCAGACCACCCGAGTCTCTTGAGTAAAACACCTTAATAGCCTTGGAAAGGTTTTGCTGTTTCTAGTCATTCCTCCTAAATTCGATTCTCTCTCTGCCAATCTGAATGACATTTTAAAATGCAAATCACATTATATCACCCTCACACGAAACCTTCCAAAGGCTTCCCCACACATTCGGCTTAAGTTCCCAGAGCTTTACCATGGTCTGGAAAGCAAGAGACCATCTCTTAAATTCCTGCCTCATTAGCTTCATATTCTACGCTTGAGTTTACAAAACTCAAATCTACATTCATTTGCTCCTTCTAGCAACTCTTAATTGTGGGTGTTACTGTAACTTCACTTTAGAAAACATAAAGAAAGACTCAGAAAGATGAAATGATTTTCCTAAGTTTTACATGGCTGGTTAAATTTGGATATGCTCTTCATAATGACATTTGGGTACTTGAACTGCCAGCCAGAGTTCTTTCTGCCATGTCACAGTGAACAATGAAATACAAACAAAAAGCTGTACAAACTCTTGACCCCATCAAACAGTAACAATAATAATAGCAGTTTAAGTTGTGATAAGAATGTAGTTTCAAACACTTGAAAACTCAGTGTTCATTTCATACGCATTAGAACACTGACAACAAGTCTGGTTTGCCCACATCCACTTCCAATACTATGATCTCATGGAAGGAGACTCCAGTTTCTCTCCATTTCCATCAGGAGTCAGTTGCAACATCCACAGAAACACAGAGGCTCCGGAAGAGATTTGGCATAAACTACTGGTTGGAGAAATTTTTCTTTCTTTACCAAATGTCCTGCTGTCTCTGTGCATATCTGTCAGTGACTTCTCTTTTACCCTGTGCCATCATTCCTTCCAGGATCCTACCCACCTCACTGGAGAAATTTACTGCTGCAACACCAGGCCTGAACCTGCAGCAGGTTTGCTTTGCTTAGGGTTCCCCACATCCCTTAATTTCTGCAAAACAGAAAAAGAGGGCAAGAAAATGCCTCTCTTTAGTCTGATAACTAGTTACTTTTAGGGTTTGAAGTAGATTCCCCTGCAATGGTTAGGACAGCTTCCTGGAGTGCTGAGCTACTGCACATGGAAGCCTCCATCCCTGAACACCCTCAAAATACCTGTAGAGCTGCAAGCCACAGGGGACTCGGGTGGTAGGCCAGCTCAACATCTGGTGACCCCTGGGTGTTGCTGCGAGGTCCAAGCTTTATCCTCTCACCCCTTAGCCCTACAGGAGGAAACATCCTACTGCGAAGATTCCCTCTGCACCCTGTGCACCCTGGTATGTTGGTGACCTCAGGACAGAGCCAAGGTAGGTGGCCCGCAGCATGGCGCCTGTGCCTGCTAAGGGGCTTCCTGAGCAGTCTCGCCAGCTTCACCCCTGCCTGACTTCTCGGTTCCATTGTGTTTTTTATTAGCTGGTAATTCTTATCTTAGATATAAACAATTAGCAGCTGGGTGGAAATAGCTATTTTATGGACATCTCCCCCTTTCCTTTGGGATGTGAGGTTATAAGTGAGGTGAGGAAAGTTTGTTTTGATTGTGCTAAGAAAGAAGCCAATCTCTTTTGGTTTACCCAAATTTATAAGAATGTTACATCATTTTTCCTTTTGAAATGGGTCTTTTAATACTAATACAGGCACGTAATCCATGTCTACAAAAATGCCAAACATCTGGATGCGAATAAAAATTCAGTCAAAAATAGATATTTCCAAATAGCTGAATGTTTGGTCTAAAATAAATCAAGTAGCCTTTTTGTTTTTACTCCTTTTTTCTGGCTTAAATTAGATGCTTTGTACTCATTAGATGTGACTGTCAAAGCTTTTTAGTGAATAACTGAAAATTAGGACGTGGCTCTGAGAGATGCAGCGGGAGGGCTGTGAGGGTTGAGGAGGGCGTGGATACATGCCTTCCCCGTTTCCAGAAGCTCTGTCAGGTCTCCAGGCTGAGAAAAGTTAAGTACGCCAGGAGGGTTGAGAGGTTTACTCACCAGCTTCCTAAGCCGCCAACAGGTGCAGGATTACACTTCCCAGTTCGTTTGTGGGAGCACACAGAGCAGCCTGACTTTATCTCGTTCCATCAGCACGGAGGCCGCACCTACAGAGGGGCCTCGGAGGATGCTGGGAGGCTGGAGGGAACAAAAGGTTTTTGTTGTCCCAGGGATGGTGTTATCCTTGTTACGTGTATTAATTAATGCAGAGGGAGAAGGCAGAACTGCATTTGTCTGAACGGCTTATTGTAAACAAGTCAGCGGCTGTGCCGAGTGATTTACGGCGGGCAGAAAGCACTGCGCCTGGCCTGTGACTAACATCTAGGGCATGGTGTGTGATTAGATCATAAAATTTTATTGTATGGTTATTTATTTATATTATAAACTAAAACAGACATTTGACCTGACTGGTGTACAGATTCGAAAAAGTAAAAAAAAAAAAAATTCACTTACTCTGATAGTGTTTGTTCAAGAGGCGTGGATTTGATTGCCGTCCCACTGAAATTTGAAGAAGCACGAATTGATTTTTGGTCTGCTTGGCTATGTTTTGTTTCATTTTATTTTATTTTATTTTGTTTTGTTTGGCTTTAGGAAATGGATCAAAGCTTACACAATAGCTCGTTGCTAGGACACTTTTTAAGTAAAATATGTTAAATGCTCTCATTTGTTTAATTGGCTAGTGGAGCAGCAAAAAGGATGGGATAAAATTTTTTCTCATCTGTTTCTTCATTGTTTTACATCTACCAATACGTTATGAGAAATAGTACAGTGGTAGGTGAAATGCACTTGTAAAAAATTGGGTTTTTTTCCTTATTGTAGATAAGCATCTCTAAGGGATATGATCATTTATATATGCTATGTACCAAAATTAACTACCCGAATATTTTGTCTTTGGGATTTTGTTCGTATCCTGGGAGTCCTGGCCTTGCTTTCTCATGGTGAGCAGCTCCTGGAGGCCAGGAGAGGCCATTCCCGGGCACCCAGGGGATGGCATGGGGACACGGCTACCTGCAAGTCCGTACCTGGCCCTGCTGAAGCAGGGTCCTAAATCAGCCTCAGCAGCCAATTCAGAGCAACAGGGAGACAACTTAGACCCTGGTTGCCTTGAGGGCATCCTAGTTTTCCCTAAAGGGAAACCTATTCTGGCACCAACTCTGACTGAGGGTGGCCGTCCGAACCTCTGAAGTGCTGCTGAATACAAGGGGACACTCAGGAGAGTGGCGCGCTGTGCCTCCATCTCCTCTTAATAGATACCATCAGTCTGTGTCTGTGCGCTACTGTCTACTGATACAGATGCGTCTGAGGCCCATGCAGGCCTTCCAACTCCCGCTGCTTGGGTAAGGGTGGCCTCAGCTTCCCTGCACCTCCGGGCGGTCCATTTCAACTGAACAGTTAGGACTTAAGGAGACAATTCCGGCGCTAATTTTCCTTTCCTAGGTAGAGAAAGTAGCTAAGGGCAAGTTCCTAAGCTGTGGGAAGCCCGTTTCCTCATGGGTAGGAAGGTTGAGGAAGAAGAGGTTTGCACATCCTTCAGATGACAAGCCCACCGCTGCGCTCCGTCAGTGAGCGCCAGTGGCCCCGTGAGCTGGGTTTCGGGGTGCAGCCGAGCACCGCTTCTGTGTCTTACTGGGCTCGTTCTTTTCTGACAGACTGACTCTTACGTTGTACTAGACTCCCAGTAACTCACCCTCGGGTTGAGTTTGAGTGTTACTTGCTACACACAGGTCACGAATTTCATTAAATTCACATAAAGGCCCTGCAGGAAAATGAGGTACTTTGAATCTAAGTAGGAAGCAAAGTGAACAGAAATGTGCATGTGAAAAATGTACAGTTTGGCCTATTTTGTAAAACAAAATACTGTTCAACATGACATTCTCACGGGAGGTGTGGTGTAATAAACTTGGTATATTAAGTACATATAGGGACCAATAAAAGCAAAACTGAATTATAAAGGAGAAAAAACTGATTTAACGATCATAATTGAAAATAGTAGCCAAAGGAAAATCATGGTCCTGGCAATCCAAATGACCCTCAGTTTCAAAACGTTCCCTTTGTCCCTGGCCTCCCGAAGGTGTTGCTTATTATTGGGAAAACAAAATCCCCACAGAGAACCAAATATTCTATTTGTTGACCTTCCAGGAAGTCAAATAGCAATTTGTTAAATAAAAGACTTTCCTGCTCTAGGTAAATATGGTACGGAAAAGCTAACCACCTTTCTTTGGAAGGGCCCTTTGGAATTGATTTTGCTTTTATTAATTTGGGCTCAGGCTTGGGTTGAGACAGCTAAAAGCAGCTGTTATTCTCAATGCTGTTTCTACATGAAGCTCTAGTAGAATAAAACGATGCACAAATTAATTAAAACAACTGCAAATGCAGGTGGTTTAAAACATAGACTGAGTGGCTTTGCAACAAACTGATCCGTCCCACCTGCATGTGCAGAGCTCTCGGTCACCCCACTGCTAGAGGAACAACAATGTATATGAGAAACATCAGTGTATGTGGGAAATACGAAGACCACCTTCCTTGTTGGCTGTGGCCGAAGGCAGCAATAACTATAATCGCTTTTTACTGCCTAAAGATTTTATATAAGCAAACTCAAGCCATAAGCCTTAAAAGTGGGATTGTTTTCTCAGCCTTTTCTCCAGCCACGTTGGACCACTTATTATTATGCTTTTTGGCCTAGTTTTCATAGGTTTGGTAGTTCAGTCTTTGCAGTTCACCAGTTGGCATTAGGGAAATGCCCTTTGCATTTTAGTGTGGTCTCTGTTGATTATGATTTTGGCAGCAAAGTAGAAAATGAGCATGTATTAACAAATAATAAAAGCACATCTCTCAAGTTCATTTGTACTTTGAACATCAGATTGTGACAGGTGAGGCTATCAGGTGAATGGCAATACACTGTGCTGGCTGGACCTTGTCCAACGGTACCTGTAGCAGCTGTCAACCTAATTAAGCCAGATGTGCATTCAATGTAAACGGACCTCCCAAGAGGAATAGTAAGAGATTTCAGGATCTGACAAAAGACAAAAGGCAGTGATGGAATGAACTTCAGAGAGGCGGGGCTAAGACCCAGAGAATGTTTCTGATGTCAATATCGCTGTTAACCTGGAAGACTCTCAGCTCATTAGTGTCACCTTGATTGAACTTGGTTGAAAGTCCTATAGGTGGGTGAGAAAAGTGGTTTATTTTAAGTGAAATCTGAGTAAATTTTCATATTCAATAAAATGGTATTTACTAAACTCTTTCATCTTCAACACACACACACGCACAAAACCTCAGCCTGACTTTAAGTCCTCAGTTATTTAAAAATGACATTTAAGCCATGCCAACTTTGACAGCCCTTCAAGTGAGTATGCAAACTATGAGCCAAGAAAAGGACACCAACAGGCCTTTTGATGTTCTTAGATTATGTGCCATCCACAAATCAGGATGCACATTGGGCATACTTTATGCAACCCTACTGACTACATAAAACAAACACTCTATAAACAGTAAAATGTAAGGTACAATAGTATGAGTTTTATGTTAAAAAAAAAAGAAACACTGTAACTTCCAGGCGATTTTTTCCATTCATGCTATAAAATGTCATATCTCCAAAACAGAAGTGTTTGAGAGGCAGACCTTTAAGCTTAGCCAGGAAAATGCTTCTCAGAAAATTTTCCTTCATGTTGCTGAATTTAGTAACTACCTTGATGAAACTAGTTCTAAGTTGCTATGTCTCTAAGAGAATTATAAGAACCAGCCAGCACCTTCTGAACACTTGGTAGCTGCTTCTTAATTCGTTTACAGAGAAACTTTATCAATTTTGATTGATTGACATTAAATAATCTTTATTTAACAAACATATATAGAGCAGACACAGTTTTAAGTACTTTATAAATAACATTTAATGCTGACCTTATAGTAACCCTATGATATACCATTATTAACACCATTTTACAAATAAACAGAGGCTCAGTTTAAGTGGCTCACCAAGGTCACACAGCTATATTCCTAATATACAGAAATGTCAATGGTTAGTAGGATCTTCTCTTATAGTGGGGACCAGAGCAAAGGACGTGATGAGAATCCTGCTGGAATAGGATATATTCAACCACAAATGGCAAACTTCCATCTCAGTCGATGGAGGGGAGGGTGTTCTCAAGCAAGCTTCTTTGGGTACAATCAAAGAAGTGAGATTAAAAGGAAATTCCAGTGTGGTGAACACCACTGATGTGGAAAACAGGAGGCTTGAAAATCAAGGCTGAATTTTAAATATTGTTCAAATAAAGTGAGTATTATGTAATATACTCATCTAAACTTTGAGAATTAAACTGGCCCCATTTGATGGAGTTAGTGATTGAGGACATGCATGTATTCATTCATTCATTCAAAATTCCAGACACTGTGTTAATATCTGAAACTACAGAGGTGACTCACAAACACTATAGACCTCAAAGGACACAGAACCTATGCAGTGAGGTGAATAGTAGCCCCCCAAAATTCATGTTGAATTAGAACCTCAGAATGTGATCTTATTTGGAAATAGAGTCTTTGACGGTATAATTAATTAAGTTGAGATGAAGTCATATTGGTTTATATGGGCCCTAAATTTAATGACTGGTGTCCTTTTAAGAGGAAACATACACAAAGACAAAGACACGTGGGGAAGAAGGCTGTGGAGGCAGAAATTGGATGATGCATTTGCAAACCAAGGAACGCCTTGGAGCAGATGCGTTTGTAACCCGAAAGCCATGGAACAGATTCTCCCTCAGAGCCTCCAGATGGAAAACGACCCTGCCAACACCCTGGCTTCAGACTTCTGGCCTCCAGAACTGTGAAAAAATAAGTTCCTGTTGTCTTAAGCCCCCGGTTTGTGTTAGTTATACCAGGAAGTGAGATATTGCTGTAACATATCTAAAAACGTAAAAGTGGTTTTGAGATGGGTTAATGGGTAGAGGCCGGAAGAGTTCGAGGTCCGTGATAGGGAAAACCTAGATTGCCTCGAAGAGACGGTTGGAAGCAGTGTGGAGAGAAATGCGGTTCTGGTGAGAGTTCAGATGGCTGTGAGGAGCAGGGCAGGGAAGGCTTCTAGTGGCTTAGAGAAAGCGTGACAGATTGGTTCCTGGTGGTCTCAGAAGGAAGTGATGGACACGTTATTGGGTCCAGGAGGAAAAGCCATCCTTGTGACAGAAAACTTGGCTTGACTTAAGATCTTGAACCACGACGGGTCCTACCTCTTTTATTATTACTGATTATAGAAACGGTAGTACAGCAGGAAATTTAAGCTAAATATTATAATGTGATAGAATTATGAACATTATTCTTTTTCAAATCTCAATCTTTCCCTCAAATAGTAAAAGAGAAAAAAATAAATATTTGATGTTCCATATAAATAAATTTTAAGTTATTAAATGAGAAGGGAAAGCACAGATCTGACTTTATATAAAGTTGAATCTCAGAGTTTTAGAATTGAAAGAAATCCTACATGTCAACTTAGAAGTCACAGCCTTTAGGATGTGTTCATCCCTGTGATATCATCCCTGATAAATCATTGAATATCTTTAATGTTTTATACATTTTCACTTCATCCATTAATTTACTTGAGGAAATATGATTCAGTTATTAAAAAGTTCATCTTCATACGGACTTCAAAATCAAGCCCACTCAAACTTCAGCTCACTGGGACTCTATCCTCTGCAATGACCCGGAATGTCTCTTAAACCTACACATTACAGAATTCCAAATATTAGAAAATTTGTCCCTTGACAAGTCCTGTCTTCATTTCAGTCCTGTGAACTGCTCCACACAAGCATGGTTTAAGAGTTTTTCACTGTCCTGGTGACACTTTGTGTACTATCTTGTAATTGATGTTTCCTTTAATGTATGATGTCTAAAACAGAACACTAAAATCTGTTGTGTCCTGACCGCAGCAGAATAAAGCAGTATCTGCACTTCTCTTGTTCTGACACTCTACTTCCATTAATTCATGTGAAAACCACTTTTTCCTAAGCCAGCCAAATTGCAAAGTTGCATCATATTACAGTTTAAAGTAATTGAATTCACTCAGTAATATTTGTATAAATTATCAAGATGACAAAAAACAATTGTACCAATGAAAAGTGTTGACTATTATATAAATACACATTATAGGTAAAACATAATATGAAAAATATTTTTCTATTATATGTGATATATGTTAATGACTGATGGAATAGAATTATTTTTATGCCCCAAAATCCTTTGGTACATGAAATAAAGGGCAAGAAGTTTCCTCCATATATCTACATAAAAAATAGAGTTTTAAATATAGATAAATTGAAGAGTATGAGATTAGTATTTTTAATTGAAAACTACGTATTTCATATTGATAAATATAGCATGAAATGTATATGGAATATGCAAGGATTGTACATCTGAGTTTATAAATGGTCTAGTATTTGCCATATGAAGAAACAAACAAAAGACCTGAAAGTTTTTAGATTTCACAGCAGTTCTGGGGACTGGTAATCACTGGAAGCTATTGTGTTTGAGATATGCCGCATGCCCTCCTAAAATTTAGTGTTTAACCCCAAATACAAGAACATCTGCAAAAGATCAGGATTTTCTGATTTTGGTAGTCAGTTGCCACTTACTCTTGCCTAATGAAAACTGTACAGGAGCTTAAATTCTCTGGAATTAAAAATAATAATAATAGCCTATTAACAACAGTAATAGTTACAAGAAGTATATAACATTTTTACTTGTCAACTATTCCTTGACACTTCTGCTTCCATTTACTATGGAGCAGCTTGCAGCAGACCAATAAGTCGACTTGAAAACAAAAAGAAAAATTGGATTAAGCCGTTTGTTTGAACACGCTGGAGAGCTGCCAAGGCAACTAGACATTGCACAGGTCCTGGCGAGAAGGAAACCACAGAGATGTAGGAGGTCACTCTAAGAGCCACTCTTCTTTGGGCGTTTTCCAATTTGTCTGCAAGTTGAGCAGCCAAGGTCATAGGCAGAGAAATGCAAGTAAGAGGCGGAAAAACCTGCAGACTGTTTGGTCATTTCACAGGACAGAGGGGAAGTAAACTGGAGGTTGTGAGTTCAAAACAGCTGAGATGTGGAAGATAAGTTCTTGGTAAGAAAAGAGATATAAAGAATTAGGATATTTGATGGGTTCCCCCCCCCAGAGACATTTGCTGAATTATTAAGAGGATAAGAAGCTTATCACAAAGCCACTGAAAAACATAATGGGAGTTTTCTGGAAATATTTAGAGACAAAAAAAAAATTGTATTCAAGTGCCATGAAGGAGGAAGGATTTTATTAAATACTTCAGAGTTTTGAGTGGGCCAACTGGAGGGCACTATCCTAGGAATGAGTGTAAACTACAGGGAGATGGAACCTTAAATATATTCCAGCCAGCTTCTTGCCAGCTTAGTCCCAACTTAGATTAAGATGATATACCTTGACTGATGATATACTATAACCTTTCTGGAGCAGAATAACAATCCAGAGTCTCCCTAACATTTCATATACAATATTAACAATCATGCTAATAAAATAAAACCAAGCAGAAAAAAGTAGAAAAAGGTATTAGAATTACAGATGACCTAGTTACTAAAAGTATGAAAAACAGATTTTAAAATAACCAAGATTAATGTGTGCAAGAGTGTAGATAAGACAATGTAGAATTTTTAGAAGAATGATGAAAACCTTAAAATTGAAAAATGCAATAATTGAAATTAAGAAGTTAAAGATGGACTTACGGTAGCTAGGATGTAGCAGAAGAGAGAATTGGTGAACTGAAAAATAATCAGTAGAAAATTTCCACTCTAAAAAATGAGTGGAAAATAAAAAGAAAAAAGTGAAAAAAAATACATACATATATACATACATACATATATATATATGGGATGTGGTGAACAAAAATCACAACAATTCTCATTTATTACCTGCTTTACACAAAATACAGATAGGAGTCATTCACAAAGACAGAAAATGCTTCTAGATGGACACATAAAAATGTAAGATAAAGAGTAACAGAAGGTATAAGTATATGAGAATATGTAAATTCATATTTACTATAAAACAATGAAACTGTCATCTAGTATTATGACTTAAGTGTATGAAAAACTAAATTCATTATGACATTAACACCAAAAGTGAGAAGTTAAATGTAGTTAAAAGGTTTTTTGAGGTCTAAAGAGTTGTGTGGGAAGCAAAATAACTAACATACATTGGTGTATTGTAAATATATAATATAGTTAATATACATTAATTATTAGAAAAATGACTGATGCATTGGCCTATAATAAAAATTATGTTTTAATCTTTGGAGTAATAACTAAAAACAGTAAGAATAGTAGTGTAAGTCAATATTGGAAAAATTTTCAGTGTCAATATCAATATTGAACAATTAAACAGCTTTAAAATAATCAATTGTATATACACAATGGAATACTATTCAACTTTAGCAAAGAAGGAAATTCTAACATTTGCAACATTAATGAGCCTGGAGGACATTATGTTAATTGAAATAAGCTAGGCACAGGAAGACAAAAACTGTATGATTTCACTTATATGTAGAATACAAAAAGTTGAACTCATAGAAGTAGAGAGTAGAGTGGGGGTTACCAGGGGCTTGGGGGAGCAAGGATTGGGGACATGGTCAAAGGATATAAAATTTCACTTATTCAGGAGACATAAATTTAAGAGATGTATTGTACAACATGGTGACTATAGTTATCAATGTGCTGTATTCTTGAAAATCACTAAAAGAGTAGATTTTATATATTCTTACTACACACACATACACAAAAAGTAGGTAAAGTAATGCATATGTTAATTAGCTCAATTTAGCTCAATTTAGCTATTGCACTATATATATATAGTAAAACATATTGTATATGTTAAATATATACAATTTTTGTTAATTTAACACATTAACTGCCATGTGAGGTGTATTTAACTCATGCTAGTTTTTAGCCTGGGGATTCCTGAAGCATATGTAACTCACACATCTCTTTACCTTTACCTTTGAACTATTTTTCAAGTTGCATATAGCTAATGCACAGAAAACAATAAAAAATAACAAAATTTTCATTAAATTAGAAAGGATTGTTTTGTTTTCAAAGTTTTTATTCTGTTTTCATAATAAAACACTGTAGTCCAAGGGAAAATTTTTTTCTAGTGTGGCAATGTATTAAAAAACCTAATTATTAAAAAATAATCTAAAATAAGATAAGAAGAAAGAATAAAACAGAAAACACATGGGGAAATATGAATCAAATAGTAAAATGTGATAAATAAATCCAAATATATCAGTATTATATTAAATGTAAGTGGCTTAAATTCTCCAATTAGAAAAAATCAAGATAGACAGTCTGTATACAGACAATAACAACAACTATACTCTGTTTAATAGCCTTAAATCCTTAAATTCAAAGATCCACACTCCATATACAATGATTAGAAACAAGAATAGAGAAGTAGTTAAAAATGTAACAGATAAACATTATTTTTAAAAGGAATTGGTGTGGCTAAATAATTTCAGGTGAAGTGGGTAATACAGTGAGAAGGATTGCAATTTTTGTAATACAGAGTGAACTCAGAATAAGTAGAATTTCTGAATATCCTATATCTATCAAATGAATTTGATCTTTTATTAAAATTGTGTTTGTGAAAAATTCAAAGTAATCTATAGACAAACTATTAGAATTAATAATAAAATATAGTAAGATTTCCGTATGCAGGTTAAATATAAAGATAAATTGAATTTTATATACCAGTAGGAAACAAATAGAAATGAAATTTAAAAATTACAATTTATTATAACATTAAAAAAATCAAATTTCTAAGAAATTTAATAGAGAATAATTGAAATGTTATGTCATGGTTATGCATTATAAATTTAAATATTATAAATATTTGAATTCTCCCTAAAATTTATGTATAGATGCAGTGGAATCCCAGTCTAAATTCCAGCAGGTTTTTGTTATTTCTTTTGTGGAAAATAACAAAAACTTTCAAACATTTATAGAGTACTGCAGAAGGACCCTGAGTAGCCAAGACTAATCTTGAAGAAAACAAAATTGAAGACTTATACCACCAAATATAAAGACTTACTGTGAAACCACTTAAGACTTTTAAAAAAAGTACAGACTAATGGACTAATACATAGTTCAGATACAGATGATATATAGACATGGTCAATTGATTTATGATATGCTGTGCCATAGGGTAAGAATGGTAGTTTGAAATAATGTAATTAGATGGGTTGAATAGCTCTAGAGAACAAAATGACCTTGACTCCTCTCCATATGCATACAAAATCCAGTACTATATCCTGCAGCATACACAAAGGTCAGCTCCAGGTAGATTGTAAATGCACACAAGGAAAGTATTAATAAAATAATAAAACACTTATGCACTAACATAGGAAAATATTTTGTAACCATTATGTAGGAAAATTTTTTCTTAAATAGAAAATAAAAGCATTGATATAATACAAAAGATCAATAAATAAGGTTTCATCAAAATAAAAATTTGTTTATCACAAGACATCATTAATTGAGTAAAACTGCAAGTCACACAGTATGAGATTTAGCAGCACATACAATGAAATAAAGGTATGTATCCAGGAATATATAAATAGCTCCCCAAAATTAATAAGACAAAGACTGACAATCATAATTAGTAATGTGAGAAACAAGAAGCTTAGCAGACACTTAGTAAAAAAAGAAATTCTATCAGCTGAGAAGCACATAAAAAGATGATCTCATTAAATATTAGCCTAATGCAAATCAAACCACAATGAGATAACCCTCCATACTTACTAGAATTAAAAATTAAACAAATAAAACAAAATAAAATAAGACCTGGAATACCAAAAGTAGGCAAAAAGTAAAGGAATTGAAATTCTCATTCACTGCTGGTAAATATTTAAATTACTATTAATATAACCAGTTTAGAAGAATAGTGGCCAATGTCTACTTAAGCTAAATATTCACATACTCTGTGACCTAGAATTTCACTGCTATGTCTGTGTCCAATGAAATGTTTATGTGCTAAAAAATGGGGGAAATTCATCAAAGCATTATTTGCAATATCTCCAAAGGAAAAAGAAACCTCCATTTTTAATCAATAATGAAATTGAGAAAAGTATTGTCATATACAAGCAATGGACTACTATCTGGTAAGGATAATAAATACCCTACAACTAAAAGCAATAGCATTGTCAAATCCCAAAAGCATGATATTGACTGAAAAAAAGCCAGGCATAGAAGAATGTATGCTATGTGATTTTTGTTTATACAAAGATTAAAAATAAACAGAATTAATCTACAGTGTTAGAAGTCACAATAGTGGTGACTGCTAATAGAGGCCCAAGAAGTCATGACAGTAATTGTTCCTGTGGGAGGCTGCAGTAACTGAATGTCCACCTGAGTTTCTGTGATTCCCACTACAAGGGAAAGAACAGTTTGCCTTAAGAAAGAATTAAAACCGGCATGGTGGTGGGTACCTGCAGTCCCAACTACCTGGAAGGCTGAGGTAGGAGGATGTCTAGTTCAAGCCTAGCCTGGGCAAAATAGGGAGACCCCTGTCTCCAAAAGAAAAAAGTAAAAAAGAAAGAATTAAATTATTATGAAAACAAAAATGTAGCAAAAGCTGGAGAGAGTGTCTTGGCAGCACTTAAGTCCCTGGTTCTAGAGTTCTTGCAGTCCAGATGCACCACTACCCTTCTCGAATCTTAGTTGTTCAGTTTTCCCTTAGATCTCTTATCCAATGAATTCCCTTATTTCCCTAACTTGCTTTAGGATAGTTTTCTGTCACTTACTATAGAGAGAATTTTAGTTAATAACTAACACTGACAGATACATTAGTGGGGTTTTCTTTTTTCCCTGCCAATAAATCCATTTTAATCTTGCTCATTCCGGGAGTTGGTATGTTACACAGAATCCTCACTCAAAATTCTGTTCAAGCCATTGGGATAGGTGCTGTATTTTCTATCCCTGAGAGATAAAAAGTCATCTAAAATCACTTGAAGTACAGAACGTAAAGGCTGAGGCAGGAAAGCAGGGGAGATGGACACAGGCCTGAAACCATCCTTGGAGCAGCTGACACATCCACCCACGAGACCCCGCAGTACAAATACAGTGAAGAAAAAGTCAGCTGTGTAGTTTCTGCCAGTAACAGCTTTTCCATGGCTGCCTTGTTTTAAGCTTAAAATCATTAAGCTTTTTGGAGGTGAGCATTTTATAAGATCATTTATTTGTTTCCTTAAACACGTATGAGTGCTTTCGATGGGGTGGGCCATTTGCCCAGTGAAGAAGGGCAATAGTGGCCCGGAGAAAACGGAGCTGGAGGGGTGCAGGGTGGGGGGAGACTGAGAAGCCAAGTTAGTAAGTGCGTGTTTGAATTTGCTGCTTCCCTGGTTTACTAACCACGGTTGTGGTCATACTTTTGTGTCATATGTAGAAGAAGCTTTTCCCCCCAAGTATCAGATGGAAAGCTAAGATTATGACGGCAGTCCAGTTGTTATTTTACTAAATGCAGCTGTTTTCTGTTATTTGATAGCAACGACCAATCATGGGAGTATTTTCAGATACGTGTATGTGTGTGTGTGTGTGTGTGTGTATGTGTATGTTTATATGTGTGTGTGTAAACCCTCTGACCTCTACCCTAGGGTGCACAGATTTGGGCTTTTAACTCTGGCAGTTATTTCCTTGTTGAATATTCTCGATGGTTTTACCTAATGGTCTCTGAAGTTACTTTTGGAAACAATTTAAGAAAACAAAACAAAGAGTTTCAATGAATCCCAAATCATGGTGCCAGCTAATGTGTTAAGCTTCACCAGCTCAGTTTCACTCAAGGCAAAACGATTTTAGCTAAAATAAAAGTGACAGATTCAGAAAGAATCATGACAAAATTAAATCATTGAGTTTTATGGAAAGATGTGATTCAGCAATTCCCTGTTCCTCATATAGAACTTCTGCTTCACGCATTAAGCTGGGGATTCACATAGTTAGAGTCAGTATGTGTTTCTATGATGAAAATTATTCCCTAATTGCGTGAGGTCCCGCTACCTACCCCTTCTTGGTAGGAGAGACCTATCTCTGTTTTTATCTATAGATATAAAGATAGAGATATAAAGAAAACTCATCCTCATTTGTCTGAGTAACAAACTGTTCAGTTATCTAAATATGTCAAGTTTATCTTGAAACAACTTAAAATACTTATTCATTAAATAGTGAAAGAATCAAGGTATGTAGAATGCAATAACCAGTGGATGTTATGCTACAGGAGAAATGCTTATGTCAATAGCTTAAGCTCAGGAGTTCTTTGGAATCAAAACTCGTGCAGTGGGAAAAGAGAGACATAAATGTTCCTTTATGTTGGCTTTAGCTCCCTTGGTATGTAATCTAATATCCTTTCTCAAAGCCCAACAATAACTATATATTTATTTAAGTTCTGACCGATGCATGTGAGTTACGATGCTGATCTCTTGAGTAGGCAACAAGATGTTTAATAAAATTATGAGATTAGAGGAATTCTAAGAGGAGATCTTATCCATCTCCTAGTCTTGAAATAATACTATTCCAAAAAACAAGACAAAACAAAAGAAAATTCCAGAAAAATGCAAGCAGTGAGTTATTTGAATTTTGGAATTTGGAATTTTGTTTGTTCATCTCTGAACACCAAGTGTGCCTGTCCTTAATACATGTTTGTAGAAAAAGTGATTGCCTAAAATCTAGATGTAGTAGTAGGAGGATTTAATTAAAGCTGGTATAATTAAAATCTGTATGCTTCTTGATCTTCACTAGAATATGTGATATTCTGCATTTATATTTTAATAATTCTTTTCATTTAATTTAAACCTTTAGAGGCTGATTCTGGCCTTAATGATATTAATAAAGTACTTAGTCCCATCAGTTTATTGATGGAGATTTAAAGGTCTCTGCTCCTCAAATTCCCAGTTCTGGGCTATTTTTTATACTTCTAGACTTAATATAAATGTTTTGGAAAAACATTTGTGTAAGAATCCTGACCCTCTCTGTCACCCAAGGACAAATACACAGGTAAAGGCCCCGTTTCTTTTTTTCTTTTTTCCTTTTATAGTCAGTGCTTTTCTTGTCTTTCCTAAGATACATTTCCTACACAGAGCTTCATGAGAAACTGAATCCCAGACAGATTAAATAGTTTTTCTGAGAACGCCAATTTCTTATGTAGTTATAGATTATTGTTATTATTTTTTTTTTGTATTCCTGCTTTTATGATTTTCTGTCTTTAGCATGCTGGATAATTATTCTAATCTATTCTCAGAGAGGTTAATTTTCTACTCTTTTAATTCTCCTCTGTTCTATTATTAATTTTCTAGAGATTTCCTTAAATTATAGAAGACAAAATGAGATGCTGCCACCACAACTCGCTAGACAAAGCATCATGTGAGAATTGTGCCCTGATTCTTCAGGCTATAATATATTCTTTTATATGTCTTTTTACATATGCTTTTAAAATTACAGTTCCATACTACCTGTGTGTGTCCTTGAAAAGCCATAACATTTAAGGATCCTTTCTCATTAGAGTGCTTCAAGGACTTAGTGAACCTCCAGAGGTCACTGTAAAATGATGTAAGATTTTAGATTGCTGGCCTGGGGTCTAGAGGTAAGCATGTCGCATTGCAAGACATTGCTCATCTCCTTGCATGTTTTTCCCAGTTGATTGCCGTAGCAGCTAGGTGCTCAATAAAACTCTGTTTTCAGTTCCAGTATGAGGTCAGCACTGTTACTGTGTATTTGTGCAGTTCGATTTTTGTTCTTTGCAGACCTTTAGTCCCTGTTTCTGTCTTCTAAGTTTTCAAGTGTAACGAGTGATGTTTTTAAAGGAGTGCTGCTCCTTCACTCACTGCGTTCCATTGTGCTGGTCTTTTAGGGAAAACTAAGACCCCAAACCGTCTGTGTCCACAGTTGTACTGAAACTGCTTTTTACCGGGATTGTTAATGACTTCTTTGATATTAAATGCAAAAGACTCTTTTAAAAAGTAGTATTTTAATTAAGAAATGATTTACGTAAGTGAAAATGAAGACCTTCAGTTTATAGTTAACTGAATTTTCACAAACGATTACATCCTAATGAAGACATAGAATATTTTATCACCTCAGAAAATTCTTTGGTACTCCTTTTAGGTCAGTCACTCCCCCTCCTTAAAGCAATCACTGTTCTGATTTCAGTTGCCATAGATTACTTTTGTCTATTTTTGATATAGATAAATCCTGCAGCGTAAACACTTTCATGCCTGGCTTCTTTCACGTATCATGTTTGTGAAATTCAACCTGTTGTTCTTATATCAGTGGCTTTTCTTGTTCTCCCCTCCCCACCCCTCCCCGCCCTTCCTCTCTTTCTCTCTCCCCATTTTTCTTTCTTCCTAGCCTTTTTATTTCTCAGTATTCCATTATATAAAAGCACTAGGATTTACCTTACCTTCAAGGAAGGGAAGCATAACTTCCTGCCCATAGAGCGTGGCCTGTGTAGGATGACTTCTTTCCAAAGAGCACAGTGTGTGGGGAGGGCAAAAAAAGAGTAACTGCCGTGGGGAAACAGACATACTACCTCAGCCGGGCGATCAAGGTCAACAGCAAAGGTGATAAGTCACGTTCACAGTATGTACCCTTGACATGATGTGATCAGTGTGGCACTTGACTTCTGTGGTCTTTCTCCCCTAAAACCACAGCACCAGTCTACTCATGCAAAAAATATCAGACGAACCCCAGTTGAGGGGCATCCCACTGAACACCTGGCCAGCACTCCTCCCGATTCTCGAGGTTATCAAAAACTAGGAAAGACTGAGAAACCATCACTGTTCAGGGAAGCCTAAGGAGACTCTAAATATAACGTGGTTTTCTGGATGGGATCCAGGAACAGAAAACGGAGGTTAGGTGAAAAATAAGATATGCTGTGAACTCTGGTTAACAACCGTGTATCAGTTTGGTTCCTTAATTGTAACAAACGTACCATACCAATGTAAGGTGTTAACGGGAAAAACTGGGTGTTGGGTATATGGAAATTCTCTTTACTGTATTCTCAGTTTGCCTGTAAATCTAAAACTTTTAAAAATAAAATCAATTTGAAAATAATAAAGTACATGAAAACATGTAACAATTTGATTATCCATTCTGTTGCTGAAATTTGAGGTTATTTTCAGGTTTTAGCTATTACAAATAAAGCCACTATAGACATTATTGTGTATGTCTTTTTTAGAATAACTAGGAGTGGAATTGTTAGGTCATAGAGTAGGTGTACATTTTGTTTTGTAAGAAACTCTCAAAGAGTTTTCTGAAATGGTTTTACCATTTTACACAATTATCAACCATCTATCAAAGTTTTGGTTATTCCACATGAGCTCAATGTTTGGTATTGTACGTCTTTTTAAATCTGACCAATTTGGTGGTTGTGAGATAGAAATAATTGTGGTTCATATTTGCATTTCCAAATGACTAATGGTAACTGTCTTTTCAGTTCCTCACTGTGCATTCTTTTGCCCTTTTTTGTAAAGTATCTGGTAAAATATTTTGGCCATTTGAAATTAATTTATTATTATTATCACTGCTGTTGAATTGAATGGGTTTTTAAATATATTCTGAACATAAGTCCTGTATCAAATACAGAAATTTCAAATATTTTGCCCTGCCAGTGGCTTGCCCACTAATTGTCTATCTGTAGCTTTTGAGGGGCAGTTTTAGTTCTGAAGAAGTCTAAGTTAGCAACGTTTTCTTTATGACTAGTTCATTTTATATCTTTTCTAAGAAGTATTTTTATAACAGTATATTATCATATGATTTTTTTGCTAACAGCTTGAGGACTTTACATTTTATGTATAAGATGATCTACAAATTGAATTAATTTTTAGATAGGGGCCAAGGTAGATTTTCTTTACAGTGATCTGCTACTATTCTAGTACTATCTGTTGAAAAGACTATTTTTTCTCCCATTGGATTGTTTTGTTTCATTTGTTGAAAACAAATTGACTATATAAGTGTGTGTGTTGGGGAAGGTATTTCTAGACTCTTCATTCTTTTCCACTGATCATCTTGCCTTTCTTTATGACAATATCACTTTTATTTGATTGCTGTAGCTTTAGAGCAAGTCTTGAAATCAGGTGGCATAATCCAGTTTTTAAAATTGCTTTGGCTACTCTTGTTTCATTTTAGTTCCACATATATTTTAGAGTCAAATT
The DNA here is from genome assembly GCA_963574885.1 of Lepilemur ruficaudatus. NCBI lineage: Eukaryota > Metazoa > Chordata > Mammalia > Primates > Lepilemuridae > Lepilemur > Lepilemur ruficaudatus. The sequence continues at coordinate 18,951 of CAUYRT010081396.1, read as the reverse complement.
GTTAATGTCTACCAAAAAATTGGCTGCTGGTATTTTGTTGGGGACTACAAATGTTTTAAATCATTAAATCTGTAGATTAATTTAGGAAGAAGTGACATCTTAACAATTTTGAGTGTTCCGAACCATGAACAAAGTATAATTCTCCATTTAGTTATGTCTTTGAATGTCTTCTGTATGTTCAGCTTTGTACATTGTAAAAATAAGGTTATTCTAGAGAATTTTATTTTTAAAGTTTTGTGTTACTGTGAATGATAATAATTTTTCAATTTTATTTTTAGATTTTTGTTGCTAGTAAATAGAAATACAATTGATCTTTGCATAGGGAGTTGCATTTTGTGACTCTGCTAAATTAATCTTCTGTTTATAATAGAATTTTCTTTCTTGGAGACTCCTGTGGCTTTTCTATGTACGCAATTATGTTATGCCAAAATAAAAAGATTTTACTGATATTTTTCTTCTCTGATATTTATGCCACTTTTCCCCCTTGATTTACGACTTGGAGTCCAGTATAATGTTGAGTAGAAATGTTGAGACCAGACGCCCTTGCTTTGTTCCCAGTCACGGGGAAAATACTGACTATTTCATCATTAAATATAAGGTCAGCTGTAGGACTTTTTATAGTTTTTATTCGTATTTTCTTGAGAGTTTTATCCTAAGTTTTGCTAAATTCTTTTACTCTACCTATTGAGATCACTATATGGATTTTCTCCCTTAATCTGTTAATATGGAGAAGTATATTGACTAATTTTTATATATTAAACAGATCTTGCATTCCTGGGATCGTCATCACTTTGGCACAATGTTTTATTATTATTTGCTTGTTTTGGATGTTATTGGATATGATTTGCTTATATTTTGTTAAGGATATTTGTATCTTTGTTAATGAAAGATTTAGCATATAGTTTAAGTTTCTTGTGCTATGTGGGTTTGATATCAAGTTAATACTGGTCTTCTAAAATGAGTCGGGAAGGGTTCATATCTCCTCTATTTCCTGAAAGAATTTATGTTTAATTGATATTATTTATTCCTTAAATCTTTGATAGCAATCACCAGAAAAACTATTTTGACTTTGATTTTTTTTTAAGTTATAAATTCCATTTTTCAAAATATATATAGGTATATTAGGTTTTCTACTTTTTTCTGTGTCAATTTTGGCAATTTGTTTCTTTAAAGAATTTTGTCCATTTTACTTAAACAGAACTTATTTTAAGTTATACTTCAAGTTTCAATTTAGACTTCCTAGGTTTCAAGTGTAGGCAGTACGAAGAGAAATTACTAATGATGCAGACACACTGGGTTAGTGAAACATTCACACGTGTGTCTCCAACAAGCTAAGTGGGGAATGAGTTATTGCAGGGGGAGCAGGACCACAGGCAAGCTCCTCGGGACTGATGGTGGCTCTCTGCTCCAGCTGCCTCTGAGGTGGTTATGTTCTCAGCGACTGGAATTCTTTTGTAAAATTTTTATTTCTAAGTGACACATAATAATTATACATATTTATGACGTTTCGGTAGATATACGTGGACATTGTGGAGTGATCAAATCAAGGTAATTTGCATATTCATCACCTCATGCATTAATCATTTCTTCGTGGTGGGAACATTCTAAATCTTCTCTTCTGGCTACTTTGAAATACACAGTACCGTACTGTCAACTGTGGTCACCCTATGGTGCAATACACCGTGAGATCACATTCCTCCTCTCCAACTCCAGCTTTGTACTCACTGGCCGCCCCCCACCCCCTCGTCTGGTAACCAGGAGCCCACGCTGCGCTTCTACAACATCAGCTTTTTAGATTCTGCAAATGAGTGAGGAGAGGTGGTATTTGTCTTCCTGTGACCAGCGTATTTTACTTAAAATGGTGTCTTCCAGGTTCGTCCATGGTGCCGCAAATGGCAGGATTTCAGTATTTTTTATGGCTCAGTGGTATGAAATGGTGTTTTTCATGTAAGTACCAACAAATATTTGTTAACTGTTCATTAAGCACTCCTTTGCTTAATCAGGTTAATCATCTTATACATAGAAACATAGCAGCTTGAGCTACCTAATATATATTAGGGCTACTTTCTATTGACAAGAGTAAAATGGATTTTAAATAATTACACACATTTTAAATTCAAGTTATATAGGAGCTCTGTGCTCATTCACGTGTGATTCTTTCTACATCTACAGAATCCACCTGATAGTATAAAGTACTTAGCAAAAGCTTATTGATTAAGTCATTAAGCTACTTTTATAGAAATTAATTTACTGGAACCTATTTCTCCTTTTTAATAATGGTTGTAGCAAATTTTAGCAAATTCATATAAGTAGGGTTTTGTCAATGTTTTTCTTTGTTTTATTCTTGTTGCTTCATTTCATGTGTTTCTGTCCCCATTGTGACTTACTTAGGGGAGAGCCTACATTCTTTTTCCCTTGAAATTTCTTTTGTTATCATCACAGTGATTTTCTAAATCCTCTGAAAAATAGATTCTTGTTTATTACAGTTTACTGATTCCTTGTTTAAATTAAACTAATTTTTTAGAGAAAAACAAATTATCTAATTATATAAACTTTTTATTATTGGAGCAAAGTGAGCAGTTCACTCATTTTGAGGCTATTACGGAGAGAGAAGTGGCTAGTATAGGTAGTGTTCTTCACTTCAGACACTGTTTTTCTGCTGGCATGAAGTTAACCTCTGCTAAAATCTTGCTGGACTTTTAGATTCCACCGAGGAAAAAATGACAAAGTATATAACAAATTAATAAGGAGGAAAAGTGGAATGAAGAACTCAATAAAGCAAAGTCAATGCCAATCTCAATGAATCCTTAGCGAGGCCCCATGTCTGCAAACACTTCAACTGACATTAACCCTCTCATCAGCTGGGCTACAGGAAACACCAACTAGTCACTGTCCACAGAGATGCAGTCTGAAAGGAGACAAAAATGCAGCCCGAAGTTCACATAATCTGAAGAACAAATCCTTTGGAATAACCCATTTGTATTTCCTTTATGATTAAATGAAAAGGGACATAATCATAGTCATTTGCCAAATAGGTTAAACTGTGCTTCAGAAATCTTCAAGAGAAAATGCGGATGTGTTTGAAGATGGATTCTGCGTCTAACCATCTGTCAGTGTATAATAACAAGCCAGTGTTCTGTGTGGAAATTAATAGGAAAGGAACACCAAGTCCATGAGTAGAATTTCTTCTTTCTCTAATGAAATACTGTCCACCTGAATTTTAAGTCTGAGGACCAAGCAAGCAATGCTGCTATGAAATATCAACAATAAAATACTAGGAAAATAAATAAAACATTCTCATTTATCCAAACAAACTTGAACCAATTGGCAGACTAGGTTTTTTAAAAGCAATCTGCAAACTTATGATTTTATCAGGTAGGATGCACCTTTGCGGAAAGATACTGTTCAGAGTGTCTCCTTCACTGATTTCCCTTCAGTGATGTCATTTTTACAGACAGAATTCAGAACCCATCTGTCTGTCTACTGTCTTGGCTGAAATTAGATAAGAGTGTAATATGTAAGTGTCTTTAAATGACACCAATAATTTATTTTATTTTTTTCTCGACACCACTCAGTCTAAAAGCCATAGTTATAGACTGAGAATGGTAAGAATTATTCCGTCTTCATTCTATTGCTTTTATGTAATTATAATCATCCATTAAAAAGTTAATTTGTTCACTTTATTCCTTGTCTGTTGGTGAGTATAAAAAGATGATATTACCATAATAAAAATATACCATAATAAAAATTACATACAGACAATTGCAATTACTCTAAAGTGTTTAACTTTAGATCTTTTTCAATTAATAATTTTTGAATTAATATCTTTGGGAGATTCTATCTGCAGATAGCCATAGTTTAAGCAAAATTGCTGCTTATTTTACCCACTTTAGGTGAGAATATACTGCTGTTTAATATTTATTTAAAATATTATTTTTAACATGAGGTTTAGGAATTTTCAATTCTTAAGACAAAAATAATGCGTAAAAATTTTTCTGTGTAAAATAGCAAAGATAGACCAAGAGAATTTTTAACAAGAGAGGCATTACTTCTTTATTCTGAATTCAAAAATGGTATGTTCAGTGATGTTTTACCTTATCCTTTATCCTGAAATTGCTCTGGCTGATATTAAACTTGGACTAGTACTACCCTTAGATCTAGGCAAGAGGGACTTGCCCTGGGCCCTGAGTTATAGAAAGCTCACTTCTTACGCCCCTTCCAGCCAGACACCTTTCCACAAGCCAAGGAAGCCACGGCCCAGTGGACATGCCTGGTGGAGTCTGTGTGCTCCTTTCTGACAGAGTTTAGCTGGGATCCTGGAACTGCCAGCCCCTGTGTGGCCTCTCCCTGTGGCCATTGTCCATTCCCCCGGAGGGCAGGCTGTTTAGCTGCCCTTAGACCCTTAGGCCTGAGGGGTAGCCAGAAGGTGTACTGTGTACTTTGTTGTGGCAGAGGTGGATTGAATATAGATGTTCAGGCCGGTGTGTCCAAAAATGCATGGACAGGACCCCTTGCAGGGTGAGGTGCTGGAGGGGTGGTTAGAACAGGGCAAGAGCTGCTGCATGTTCCAGCTCAGACTTGTGAAGTGCCCGATGATGCTGAATTTAAACCCAGACTCTGATTTGTTATTATAAAGTCCTCAAGAAGCTAGGACATTTCAGCTATTAAAATAACCACCATTATATTATCAGCCAGCATATAGTTAATAAAAGTAGTATTGTTCTCCCCAAATTAAGGTTGGGGTTGGGGCTGGGAGTAAAGAGTGGAGGTCATGACCAGAAACATTATTCTACAAGAAAGAAAACTGTTTACTAGGCCTGGTGTGGTGGCTCACGCCTGTAATCCTAGCACTCTGGGAGGCCCAGGCAGGAGGATCGCTTGAGGTCAGGAGTTTGAGACCAGCCTGAGCAAGATTGAGACCCCGCCTCTACTAAAAATAGAAAAATAGGCTGGGCATCGTGACACATGCCTGTAGTCCCAGCTACTGAGGAGGCTGAAGCAGGAGGATCACTTGAGCCCAGGAGTTCGAGGCGGCAGTGAGCTACGATGAAGCCACTGCCCTGTAGTCTGGGCAGCACAGCAAGACTCCATCTCAAAAAAAAGAAAGAAAAACAAAAAACAAGAAAAAAGTGTTTACTGAATGTAAGATGAGGTTGAGAGTGGGTGGCAGCAATATGAGAATACTAAGCCTGGTGAAAACGTTCTTATCCACAGTTCAATGGGTTGAGATTTGGTACTTTTTTATGTTTTTCTTAAGAAGGGAAGGAAAGGGTGCTGTGGAAAGCAGAGGGAGACATGTAAGAGAGAAAGCTTTGTGGCTCCAAACATCTACCTTGTGCCGATGTTCTACGCCTGCTCCAAGGAGCACCGAGGCCTGCACAAATTATCCCAAAGCCGAGGGTCAAGGAGCCACACTGGGAAGAAAAACGACTGATGCTCAAAAGACTAATTAACACATGGGCTTCAAATGAGCAGTCCCCAGCCCCAGGACAGCCGTATCAGAGGAGAGCAGAGGAAGGATGTCCTCGTGCGAGGAAGAACCAGGGAGGGCAGTAGGATTTCAATAGTGTCTGTAAGGCAGGATAGGGATTTTTAAATATATTTTTATGATTAGGAAAATAAAATGCTTTTATTATTTAAAAAACATTGGGAGAATAAAGAAAACAAGAAATGAGGAAAAAATAGTCAACCATCCTATCAGAAAGGTTGACAATTTTTTAAGTAAAAAATGAAGCTATTACTAAGTCCCATTTAATGGGTAAGTCACAAATGTTTTCTTAAAATGATGCCCTGCAGTGAATGCTGTATTTTGGATGAATTAGTCACTTAGTGAAATGTGTACCCAGCAGTGGAAACCGCATTCACTTTGAAGCACACTCTTGCCAGTTGTTTTCCACAGTATCGACCTAGAGCACAGCCCAGTTTGGTTTCCCACCCCCTTCCGGGGAATGTCACAAATATACGCTATGTTTGTAAGCACCTCAGTTTTGCATCTGGATTTCTGATTTAGCCAAAAGATGTGTAAAAATGTATGGAACCACATCTGAAGACGCAAAGGAACACTTTTTTCCCTCAACCATCAGTGTGATTTATGATCACTAAACTGTTTCCTGATCCCTTATTTGAAAATTGGCCACAAGCAAAAATGGAAGACTGGCAGATCTGAGGATCTGGAGTACTTGGAAAATGAGTATTAGTGGATCAAATGCTTGGCATGGGCTTTGCTGTCAGCACCTCAGGTGCATAATGCATTTCAAATTTTAAAGAGACTACTCTGATTTTGAGGTAATTTACACTCAACTATTTCTTTAGATAGGTCTGAGTAATAGCTGTACAAAAAGAAAGATATTACCTGGAATGAGTTACAACACATTTTTCCAACTTTTCCAACTAAAACTAGTAGGAATGTAATTTTTCCGTGGCTCTGGTAAATAAAAACTTGAAAAAATGTTTTAATAATCTTATCCATCACAGGCGCCAATATGACAAGTGAAACCCTAAATCCCAACAGCACATATGATGTTTTAAAAACAGACAGGGACAAATTGGATGTTTCTGGTCAACTTCTTTTGAAAAGCAACATTTAGACACTGCTTATGAGACATTATCTCTGTACACTCTGCAACTCACACACCTACAACAAAAGAAAATGCCTCCCCAAACTCCAGCTTGGAAATCTTTCTCTAGTAACAAAATGTCATCTCTGAAAGTCATAAGATACCTAAAAATGAGACCAAATGTTCAGCAGCATTTGGAATTGGTCACTGTGGTGGTTCCTTCCCCCTTGTCACTAGACCACGTGCTGCTCAGCCCTCTGAGCTCAGATGAAGGAGCAGAGAAGTCCCTGCAGCTCATTCCCAAATTGTTTTTGCATGAAAGTACTATGAAAAGTTTTCAGGGTCTCACAAAAGCCTGAACCGATGGTAGTGGCCTCTTTTACTTAGAAGTTGAGATGCTGTGTTTTCAAGTAAACAGAAAATGGGCTCTAGAGGAGCAGTTAGAAACAGAGGAAGCCCAGCTCTTCCCAGAAACCTCCTTCCTCCCTAACTCCACATGTGGGCCCTGCAGTTCCCAACCATAGCATTGCACGTCTCGAGATTCACAGCTTCTTCTCATGTTCACGTCACTCAAAGAAAGAGGTCTACAGGTCTCTCGTGATATGCTGAGGTGTTATATTTGAGGAAACAGAAAATCTACCAAGAGATTTACAAAACAAGAACCAACCAGACCAGAAAAGATGAGACATCTTAAAGCTCTGACATCAACTCCTATCCCTGGCATTGATTGCTATGGTAATAAAGCCAGTCTTATTTCCCCTCTGTGCTAACTTCTGTACATTTGCTCTCAGCACTGTAACCATCACTGTATCTTATTAACGGCTTGGTCGCCCTGGGTCTTTCTTTACTGATTATGTCTACATGCTAGGAAATCCCACATATCCTTCCCCAGTCTAATGCTTTTCTCAGATCTTGCAGTTAAAGACAAGCATACATGGGTGAGATTTAAGTCACTGAATACACAAAACAACTAAGTGAAGGAAGCTTCTTAAACAATCTCTTCAACCGACACACAAAAACTGTGCTCACCACTTTCCCGACCTCCTATAATCTCCTATGAAATATTGTTGCTTTCTGCTTCATGCATCACTGTCCAAACCCACCCACCTCCCTTATTTTACATAAAGAAAACCCTGTGATCGCTTGCTTTTATTTGGAAACTATCTGTACCCTACACAGACTGACTAGAGACTGCCTTGGATAACTGATTTGTTTATTTGTTAGGGAATCACACATAAAAAGTAAAACCACAAAGTACCTAACAGGATATGCAATCACAGACTTAAATTTACCTCTAAAATAAAGGCTTCTCACAGGAATTAAATCAATTCCGATTGCAAATTACCCAGACAAAAGGTAAAAGATATATATAGTATGTATATGATTTTAGGTTTTGACAAGCTTCAGAAACCAAAAGATGTCCTGGCTTCTCCAACAACTCCTATAAAGTAAATGGCAAATTAAAAACATTGAAATGCTTTAAGATTATCTAAGAAAATGGCTGTAACAAAAAACAGAATTTTAGCACAGGTGTTTCACTATATTATGCACAAGTGCAGAGATGGATGGCCTAACGTTGGGGCGCTTACCGTAAGTAGCTCTGGGGATGATGTTTCCAATGCAGGCCCTACCTGCCAATGACACACTCTTGGCTAGTCTGTAAGGCATCAGGGAAAAGCTGCTCTTCAGCCTCAAAGGAAAAGACCCTACCAGCTACTGTCAATAAGTGACATATAAGAAAAAAATCAAGGTTTTGATTTTTCCAACCCTTGTGTATTTTCGTCTTTTCCCTCTGGGATGCTTGTGATTCTTATGTTGGCCTCTTTACCTAGTCCCATATTTCTTATAGGTTTTGATTCTGAGATTCATTTAGAAGGCATACATCACTTCTTCCTATTATACATCTATGCTTTTGGAAGATCCCAAATTAAGAATTCCTTGGAATCTTCCAGGAATGACTGGCTCTAAACTTGTTTTTTGTTTTTGTTTTCCCTCCCCTGATAACTGCCTTGGTTGCATCAGCTGATGTATCATGTACAGACTCTTAAATGATCTGGGCAGTTATCGTCATGTTAGAGGATCCAGCAAATCTCCTGGAACAGGAAAAATTAACGCTAGTCTAACCATAGACTGTGTTCTCTAAACAACCTCCTTCTCAGAAAAACATCGGGCATAGTGAAAATCCAAAGGGCATTGATTAATACCTTGTGGCCTAACATGTTTGATTTTGGTCAAATCGGGTGGTTTGAGGAAGAGAAAAACAGCCACTGGCATCCAGGGGCTGTCCTGGCATTCATAGCTGGGCAACCGTGTTCCTCAGTTCAACATAATAAACCACTACCACATCAGGCCAGGCCACTCTGGGACCATGACAGATGAAGACAAAAACAAGACCACTTTGTGATTGTGTCTGAATATGGATAGACACATTGTCCAAGCCACAAAAATGATCCAACATCCCCCTACCCTGGGCCATGTGAGTGACTATTGCTTTTTACCAATTATGGCTTCAATCTTGGTATAGTCTTCTCTCGTTGTAGTTGAGATTTGTTAAGGTATCCAATCATAGAGTTATCTCCACTTCCTGATAGCATGCCATCCAGAGAAAATCCCCAGTTCTTTACACTGTCCTCCAAATCACCTGACACAAGACCATATCCTATAATAAAGTAATCCCTTCCAACACCTGCTGCTCATGTGCTGCATAGCAAATGGTATAAAGCCACCTGTTGTCTGTGGGTGTGTTCCTGGTGGGCTTTGCTAGAGTCTGACTCTTCCTCAAGCTTCTTCAGAAAAGAAGAACCTACTGAATTTTCATCTGGGAAGATATGCCTAGGATTCTGAGGTCAAGGTGGGACAGGGACCCTGGGAGGACAGGTAGCACCTGGCACAGGAGGCCATGAGGAAACTTGAGCCCCCTTCCAGAGTGAGAGATGTCCCTCCAGAATGTCTTGTTTCTTACTCTCTCTTCTTTCTGCTGATACCTACCTGTCTAGGAAGAATCCACATTTTTCCTGGACTAGTTCTGAACAAGTGGTAAGGCAAGGTGGAAAAGAGGTTAAGTGATTAGATAACTGTATGCAATGTGTTGGGAAGGCACAAGATGGCACAGGTGAAAGGTCAGAGAAGGTGGAGTGAATATTCCAAGGAAGATTCTCGCAGCTGCTCTGTGGAGGTGCTGCCTCTGTGGGAAGAAAGTAAATCTGCCCCACTTTATCTCAAAAATCGTCTTGGGTTGGATCAACCTTGCTTTGAAGCAATCTCTACACTTTTTAGGCAAACTCTCAGTAAATCCATGGCCATATTTAAAGTCAGAAGAAATAGTTTTTACATTGGTTCTTTGGCATTACAGGTACTTAGGAAAAAGCACACCTGAGGAAAAAAATCAATTGATAAATACTTGTTTTTTGAAAGATATACATATGGAGAAGGAATGTCAAAACCAACGTGGTGTTGCTGCTGCAGCTGTCTGCGGGCTTGGGTGCATGCCAATCATGTTGGTGCTCTCTGTGACATCTGGGAGAATCTCCGTTGCATCTCCCATGTTGTCTAATCTGAGTACGTCGTCATTAGTTTTGGTTTCATAGCATAGTGCCGTCTTTTAGAATAACTGTATCTAACTGGAAAAAAATTGTGATTTTGCCAGGGCAGGTGTCAAACAGATGGTATGACACAGCACTAACTCCAGGCTGAGAAACGGTGTCCTGGGGAATGAGGCAGGCAGACTGAAGCCACGTAACTGTAGATCTTTGCTAGTGTCCTGGTCGAGATGCTTGGGTCTAAGCTAAGACACTCTAGGAGTACACCATCAGCAAAACGAAGACTTCTTTCTGTGTAGGCATCTTTTAGACGGAACTCCTGATTGGTAGTACCGTGAAAGTACTGCGTATTTCTACCCAGGTGTACAGGTGGGGTAGAAAGGAAGGAATGTTGAGAAATGGCAAATGTTTTTAGGTTTTCCTGCTTTCTCAAGTGAGATCAATCAATATACTACTCAAATGACATCCCAGGGGACCCAGGAAAAGGTTAGGGCGGAAGGTACATCCTCATTCAGAAGTGTGAAGGTGGAATGAGAGGCAGTAGAGGGGCCATTTTTTGTTTCATTTGTTTATCTGACACTCACACAGACACGCACATGCAGTATATACGTATGTGTGTGTGGGTGTAGAGCGCGAGCGAGTGAGAAAGGCTGTCGCCTTGGAGAAACAAAAATAACGACAATTTAATTTAATTTTTAAATTTTTAAAATTTTTGTGTAAGTGATTTTAGGATTATATGTTCAAAATCACAATAGATTAGTTTCCTTGATGTGCTAGTGTGCGGCACTTGATCTGCTGTGAGTATCCCCCTGTGCGTCACGGGCCAGACGCTTGTTTAAACCGGTCCCCAGACCCCACTGGGGTGAAGGCGGAAGGGGGGAGCTGAACGACATTGTTGGCACTCGTGTGTTGTTGGTTTAATGACTCTAACATCTGAGACTTTAAAATTGACATGATTTTCATTACGTTTTCATAAAATTAGATTTCTGCTTTTAAAAGGTCTCTAAGGAAACGTGTGTAGTCTCGGCAGCCGTAGATATCTAAATTCTAATTTTGTGCAATACAAAGCATAAATACTTCCAGCGGATTTTCAAAGCGCAGATGTATTTCTTTAAACTTTTATAACTTTATGTGATATCTTAACCTTTTTTTGAAAATTTTATTTAAAAAATGTAAAATTGCCACTTGATGAGATAGCGTTTCTTTCTTTAGTGAAATCTGTTAGCTGAAAGATCATGGAAATTTCCCAGATCCAAGGCAAAGCACTAATAGTGAAAATACTTAAATATGTAATCTTTCTTCTCCAAAAATCAGTTTATGAAAACACACTGATTCTTGTTTGTTTTTCTTTCCAAATGAGGTGGGATCGTTGTAACAAACAGTGCAGCTGGACTTGACTTTCTGTCATTACGACAGTTTGGAGCAGAACCCCTGAGGTTCCTGGGGAGTCCCCGGTTGGTCTGTCCCCGCCAGCAGCTGCTGAGAGCGGGGTCAAGTGCTGGGGCGCCAGGCTAATCCCAGTAGTCCCCCGTTTCCCTTTAGGAAGCATGAAGCTCAGGTCTTAGGAGAAATACCGTAGGCACAGAGAGAGAGGCGAATCATACTGTTTTATTCCTACTGACCCGGAGCGAGGGGAAATGAATCTTGCTGCGCTTCCTAGAGAAAAGCTAGCGAGTCTGTCAGCAAAGCTCTCGGTAATGGAACCCGTGACCTGGGCGCCGCATTGACTTTTATATGAAAGTGTTGATTGAAAAGCTTATTCCTTCTTAGTTTAGGGGTTTCCAAGGAAGACAGTGTGGCCTTGAAGTCTCTCTGAAAGATTAACTGAAAAGTGAAAAAAAAAAAAAAAAGAAACCTGATAGCCAGAGAGATTATTTGATTTTACAGGAGTCTGACATGTCCTACCTATGTGAAAATTCTATAGCCAAATGCTGTCTACCTCTTTCTTTCTCTGCATTGAAACTCCGCTTAGGGAAGGGCTTATCAACCAAAAGTTATGAAAACTGCCCATTGTACTCTGTCATGTGGTCACCCAGGGCTCTTCCCTATTTAAAGGGGAGAGCAGGGCTCATGCTGTGTGTCAGGCCACAACAAAATGGATTGTAATAAATTGTTCTGGAAAAGAGATGCAGCTCAGGTGTCCCTTATCTCTGTGAGGCAGGGTGTTTTCTTAGCTCAAGAGACTCCTGAAGCACAAGGGGCCCTTTCAGGAGCGGCCGTCCGCGGATCCTCTCTCCGCTAGGAGTCTCTGAGATGCAGGCAGAGGGAGGGGAAGCTCGGTGAATTTTACATTTTTCCTTTTCTCTGCCAACCTCCAAAGAGTTTTCTGTAATGGGCTTTCTAAAGATTCTTTCTACCGTGCAGTCCCCTGGAGGTAAATCACAAAGCCAGTCTTGTGCTAGTTCCTCTCCCAACCTGTTGAGAAAATGGAAACCCAGCATTGCCCTGGCCTTGAAAAGAAATCAGGTCACTCAGTATTTAAATAAGTTAATGAATCAAATGTACCGCCGCAAAACTTCTGTGATCAATTCTGGAAATTTTTCAGGAACCTTCTTGTAAACTTCCAAGTGAATAACATTAGCCCCGTCTAAAAGCCTAAAAGAACTAGTGCTCGTTTCTATGACACAACATTGAGTTTAGAAACCTGAAGTGCACACTTGTGCACACACACAGGTTTCTGTGGAATTTCTGTCTGTAGGAGAGAAATCTGGTTTATTTCCCTTGGATAATGAATCAGCTGGATTTGTAACAGAATGGTTGTGATACCTATATGATACTTGCTTACTAAAAATCTTTCTAAATTTCCTAACCCAACCTTCCAATAAAAATATGTACAGTTTGGTTACTTTTATTGATGCTTGGAACTATGGCTGGAAAACAGGCAGCGACATGCCTGCTGATTTCTGTAAATGCATATGCTAAAAGTAAACTAAAGGTGTCAATAAATATGCATGCCATTCTCTATAGACAAATATTATATGTGTTTTCCAGCCTCCTCAGGTGGGAATAAAATCACCTCATACATATAAATATGACTTAGGAATTTACTTCTTATGTTCAAAGAAACCCTTCGGAATAAAGAGAGTTTTTGAAATATTAATGTCCAAAGTGTTTGGAGATATTTTGAATTCTAGCCTTCAGTTAGTCTTCATTATTCAGTAGAACTTGCCCAGTGGAAACCAGTTAAGCAGCCTCAGAATCCTGGCGGTTTTGGGTCATATTCAGTGCTTTAGAATGAATTATCCTATTTTTCTGACACATTCATAAATTTTTATTTCTAAGAAAAGACGTGATTAAAATATTTACATTGACCCTTGAACAATGTGGCAGTTAGGGGCACTGGCCGCCTGCACAGTTGAAAATCCACGTATAACTTTTGACACTCTAGAAATCTCACCTGCCAATAGCCTGCTATTGACTAGCCTTACTGATGGCATAAGCAGATTTACACGTACTTTGTGTGTTATATGTATTATATACTGTATTTTTACAGCAAAGTAAGCTACAGAAAAGAAAATGTTATTAAGAAAATTGTAAGAGAAATATAGTACATTTACTTTTCATTGAGTAGAAGTGGATCCTCGTAAGGGTCTTCATCCTCATCTTCACGTTGAGTGAGCTGAGGAGGAGGAGGAGGGAGAGGAGGGGTTGGTCTTGCTGTCTCACAAATGGTGGAGGTGGCAGAATATCCGTCTGTACGTGGAACCACACGGTTCAAACCTGTGTTGTCCAGGGGTCAAACTGTATTTCTAAAAATCCAGAGGACGTTTGTGCAGGAGAGTTATTAATGACATATTGTTTCTTCAAGTTGTGTCATTCTTGTTCTCACTTGGTCTAGCCATGGCGATATGCTCCATACCCTGACTCCAGTACATGCCACCTCCGCCACCACAGCTATGTAGCGTCGCAGTAGACAAGGTTATAGGAAACACGAATTTTCCAAAATACACTTTACTCTCCTGCTCAGATCTTTTCCTTCTAGATTTCTGTTGTTATTAACATGAGGTTTAAAGGACACTTAATGCAGTAAGTTAGAGTAAGAGCTCAAGCCTTTGAAGGAAAGTTTATAAAAATCTTACATGGGAAATCTTTTCTCACAAGAGCTGAAACAAACAGTTTGAAGAAGAGAGGTGGAAACAAAGGTTGGAGCACATTTCTGTGTAAATGTTCTGCTACCCACAGGCATATGGACCAATGTATTCTCTGCCACACATGGGTTTGCTTTGGGGAAGGGAAAGCTACAGCACACGGGCTGTCTGGAAGCGACCTCTGTCCTATCACTACACTCTCCCTGAGAGATCAAAAGTGACACATTGAATCCCAGTATTCATTTGTATCATCTTTAGCAGTGGTCCCCAACCTTTTTGGCACGAGGGACCGGTTTCATGGAAGACAATTTTTCTGCAGACTGGAGGTGAGGGTCAGGGGGAGATGGCTTTGGGATGATTTTTTATGCACTTTATTTCTATTATTACATTGTTATATATAGTGAAATAATTATACAACTCACCTTAATGCAGAATCTAATGCCACCTCTGATTGGACAGGAGGCGGAGCTCAGACGGTGATGCAAGCAATGGGGAGCGGCTGTAAATGCAGATGAAGCTTTGCTCGCTCCCCTGCCACTCACCTCGTGCCGTGCGGCCCGGTTCCTAACAGGCCACAGGCTGGTACCGGTCTGTGGCCCAGGGGTTGGGGACTGTAGGTCTTTAGGATATCCTGAGGGGCAGGCTCCGGCATAGCATTGAAATAACCATGTTCCTTCAAAGCGTTTCCACAGACAACAGTCTTCGGAGCCCGTGTAGACATAGTCAACTCAGAGTATATGAGGCAAAGGAGGGAAAAACTGATGCAGGCTGGGCCAGGGTCACAATGTTACAAACGCAGCCCCGTGTCTATCTGTGAGGCCAGCCATTTCTTCTAATAATGAAATAAAGTTTCTTATAGTCCATGCCAGTTGCCATTTAGTCTTTTTGACTTCAGGAACATGTAAAGGAGAAACTTTTCTGAGGTTATTGATTGTTTTAAACAGCAACAACAATGTAATGTGGAATACCTCTGGAAATAATGCAAGAGTTAATACTCTTTAATTGGAGATATTAATCTGTGTGAGAGAACTAAATTAATGACAAACAACATTCTTGAAGACAAATCTGATGCTTCAGGCTCAATTTAATTTGGGATTAAAAATTATTATTATTATTTTTTTAATAACATGAGATACATTAACTTGGTATCACTTATATTTAAATTTCTATAACTAGGCCAGGTGCAGTGGCTCATGCCTGTGTAATCCTAGCACTCTGGGAGGCTGAGGAGGGAGGATCACTTGAGTTCGGAAGTTCGAGACCAGCCTGAGCAAGAGTGAGATCTTGTCTCTACTAAAAATAGAAAAATTAGCTGGGCGTGGTGGTGCATGCCTGTAGTCCCAGCTACTCGGGAGGCTGAGGCAGGAGGATTGCTTGAACCCAGAAGTTGGAGGTTGCACTCTAGCCTGGGCAACAGAGTAAAACTCTGTCTGTCTCAAAATATAAAATAAAAAATATAAAAGATTAAAAAAATAAATTTCTGTAACTATAAAAGTCTGATGCAGGTACCAACCAAAGTTAAAAATAGATAAAAAAATAAGCAACTATACACACAGAAAATGAATTTATTTGACACTTTTACATTAGCTTACTGACCATTTGTATGTTTTCTTTTGTGAAATATAATTTCAGATTTTGACCCATATTATCTAAACTATATAAAGTAAATTTTTAATTAATGCTTATCTGAAGTAAAAGTAAAGCATGTAAAACAAAGGAAAATACTCATATTGCCTGATGTACAGAATAGATGTAAAATAAGAACATTCCATGTTCTGGTCCATGTATATGTCAGTAGTGAATGGAGGCATAGTAGAGTTAGAACTCTTCATCTTCTGGGAAATCTCTGTGACTTATTTTTTTATTTTTTTGCCTGGAGTAGCAAGAAGCCGCAGTTGCTTGTCACTTGAAGAAACTCTTAGAAACATGCAAGTGTGTTCAGCTTGCGTTTTTGAGACAATGTGGGCACAGAGGATAGAAGTTTTAATGTTGATGTATCTGGAAAGAGTTATATTAGGGAAATTAAAAGTGAATTCTTTCACATAAAAGGAGGCTTTGAAGACAGTTTTTTAAGTTATCACAATTTAAATAAAATATTTCCAGTTTTTCTTATTCATATAATAACTAAGGATTAGGACAGCTTAGACAAGTAATTTAAGAGTCACATAAATATGTGCTTCTTTCTTTCCGATTTTATTCAACAGCAATACTTTGGAACTTCAAGTACTCAGATTTTTTTCCCCTGATAGTACTGTGCTGTTTTTTTTTTTTTGATGGCTATATAATTTTGATACAATAATATGCATAGATCTTCAGTGCTCAATGAGATTTAACAATTGTTTATCCATTTGACCACCACCTAAAACAAGATATTGAATGTTTCCATCACTTAGAAAGTGACCTCAAGCCCCTTGCAAATCCACCCCAGTAGCAACTGCTGTTGTGATTTCTGGGATTGGAGATGAATTTTGGCCTGCTCTTGAACTTCATGTAAATTGAATTATATAGGTATATATCCTATTGTGTTTGCCTTCTTTCACTCAGTATGATGTTGATAAAATGCATCCATCTTGTTGGGTATCAATAGTAGATTCTTCCTCTATATGTCTAAGTAGCCTTCCACTGGTAACACAATTAGTTTATAGTCCCCAACTAATGAAGTTTGGGTATCATGAATACAGCTGCTATCTACATTTTAAATAAGTCTTTTCTAGATATATGTTTTCATTGCTTTTAGAGAAATGCCCGAAAATGGAATTCCTGGGTCAGTGGTAAAACAATATTTAACTTTATAAATAACTGCCAAACACTTCTTCAAAGTTGTTATTAATATTTATACTCCTACCAGCAATACATGGGTTTCTAGTTGCTCCAAATCCTCAGATAGTTACAACTTAGCCATTCTAGGTGGAGTGAAATAGCATCTCTTGTGGGTTTAATTCATATTTTCCTGGAGTAAAGATGTTGAGTACTTTTACATTTACTTAATGGGCATTTGTATATCTTCTTTTGTGCAGTATCTTTTTTGATATTTGCCTATATTTTGTGAGATTTATCCACAACATGTTAAGTTTTGATTTGGAGTGTTGAAGTCCCCCACTGTTAGTGTGTTGTTGTCTCTCTTTCCTTAGGTCTAGTAGTATTTGTTTAATGAATCTGGGATCTCTGGCATTCGGTGCATATATATTGAGGATTGTTATATCTTCCTCTTGGATTGGTCAGTTTATCATTATATAATGACTTTCTTTGTCTGTTTTTACTGTTGCTGATGTAAAGTCTGTTTTATCTGACGTAAAAATAGCTACCCCTGCACACTTTTATTTGCCTGGAATATTTTTTTCATCCCTTTACTTTGAGTCTATAAGAATATGAGTTAAGTGGGTCTTGTAGAGGCAGCAGATATTTGGATTTTCTTTATTCATCCACTCTGCCAATCTGTATCTTTTAAGTGGGGCATTTAGAACATTTACATTCAAAGTTAATATTGATATATGAAATGTTGTTCCAGTCATCATGTTGATTATTGCCTAGTTGTTTTGTGTTCTCCAATGTTTTCCTGTATTACAAGCCATGTAAATTTTATACTTTTGAGTGCTTTTATTCTTGTGAGTATTGACCTTTCATCTTGATATTTAGAACTTCTTTGAGCGTTTCTTATAAGATCAGTCTAGTAGTGACAAATTCCCTTAGCACTTGCTTGTCTGAGAAAGAGTTTATTTCTCCTTCGTTTATGAAACTTAGTTTTGCAGGATACAGAATTCTTGGCTGACAGTTATTCTGTTTAAGAAGGCTAGAGATAGAACCCCAATCCCTTCTAGTTAGTAAGTTTTTTGTAGACAAGTCTGTTGTTAGTCTGATGGGTTTTCTTTGAAAGTTATTTGATGTTTTTGTCTTGCTACTCTCAGGATTTTCTCCTTTACTTTGACCTTAGTTAGTCTGATGACAATATGCCTTTGTGATGTCCTTTTGCAATGCATCTCCTGTAGACCTTTGAGCTTCTTGACCTGGATGTCTAAATCTCTAATGAGAGCAGGAAGTTTCTTAATTATTTCCTCAAATAGGTTCAACTTTTTGCTTTTTCTCCTCCCTCAGGGACATCTAGGGCTCTTAGGTTTGGGTGTTTTATATCCCATATTTCTTGGAGAACTTGTTCGTTTTTTAAAATTATGTTTTCTCTATTTTTGTCTGACTGGATTAATTCAAAAGCTTTTTCTTGAAGCTCTGAAATCTTTTCTTCTGCCTGGCCATGTCCTTTGTCAAAACTTTGAACTGTATTTTGTAATTCCTTAAATGAGCCTTTCATTTCCAGAAGTTCTGGGGTTTTTAAAAAATATCTACTTCTTTAGTGAATTTTTTATTCAAAGCCTGATTTTCTTTCCTTTTCTTTTTTTTTTTTTTTTTTGGTTTCTTTGTGTTGGTTTTCAAATTTCTCTTGGATCTCATTGAACTTACTTGTGATCCATATTTTGAATTCTTTATTTGTCATTTCAAAAATTTCATTTTGGTTAGAATCCATTGCTGGAAAGCTAATGTAATCCTTTGGGGGATCCTGTTTTTTCATACTGCCAGAGTTCTTACACTGATTCTTTCTCATCTGAAGAAACTGTCACTTCTAATTTTTGATTTTCCTTTTGTTTGGATGGTACTTTTTCATTTTTATTTTATTTTATTATCGCCCTTGAGCAGGCAGCTATATTGTATGTTGTGTTGGGTTGTTTGGCTTCAATTTTGAGTGTAATCAAAGGGCCAAGGGTGAGTTCCAGGTTA
>CAUYRT010081393.1:0-87010 GCA_963574885.1 Lepilemur ruficaudatus | reverse complement strand
AACATTCGGGTGTCTTTATCATAGAATGTCCTGTGCTCTTCTGGATAGATGCCTAATAATGCTGTTGCTGGATCCAATGGTAATTCTATTTTTAACTCTTTGAGGCATCTCCAAATTCTTTTCCACAAAGGTTGCACCAATTTGCAGTCCCACCAGCAGTGTAAGAGTGTTCCTATCTTGCCACATCCTCGCCAGCATTTGTTGTTTTGGGATTTTTTGATAGAGGTCAATCTCACTGGGGTTAGGTGGTCTCTCATTGTGGTTTTGATTTGCATTACTCAAATGATTAGAGATGATGAACATTTTTTAATATGTTTTTTGGCCACTATTCTGTCCTCTTTGGAGAAGTTTCTGTTCATCTCCTTTGCCCATTTATAAATGGGGTTGTTGGATTTTTTCTTGTTAATTGTTTTGAGTTCTAGGGAGATTCTTATTATCAGACCTTTGTCGGAGGTGTAGAGAGCAAATATTTTCTCCCATTCTGTAGGTTGTCTATTTGCTCTAGTGATAGTTTCTTTGGCTGTGCAGAAGCTCTTTAATTTGATCATATCCCATTTGTTTATTTTTGTCACTGCATTAATTGCTTTGGGGGTCTTCTTCAAGAAATCTTTGGAGAGGCTCTTGAGCCACTGACGCTAGCAGGTGGGAAGCTGGAGCCCTATATGCATGTAAGGTCTCAGTTACTTTTCTCTCAGTGTATTTACATTTGCTCTTTGAAGACCTAAGGAAAGGAATTCACATCAATTTGGTACAGAAGTAAGGGAGATAGAAGGCATAATTTCTCATAGTAATTTCATAAACACCTAATATATAAGTAAATATTTAAAAATTGAAAATGTTATTTCTAATGTTCTAAAGTACAGTTTCAGATTGGTTGACGTGTAAGTAACATATTTTTCTTTGGACTTCAAGAGCTCAGTTGCTTTAAAAGTTGCATCTTTTATTCTATCTTATATTAAAAAATCTATAACCTGCAGAAGGAAAGGAAGGCAAGGCATCTAAGCTTCTATTAATATGCTATACCCAAACATGACTCAGTGTCCACTGATGGTACTGGAAAGGTTTTTGTGGTTGGGTTTTTACACTGCAGAAGCAAGACTATATGACATTTCCAAAATGTGAAGTTGTTATTAGGTTATTAAATATGAAATATCTGATTCAAATCAAAAGTATAGTTTATTATATCTCAAACAAGAAGCAGTAGAATTAATCAAAGTATGCCCCTAAACTATCCACACAGTTTTGCCATCTTAATGGTAGCTGGTTTATGCCAGCAGTGAGGAAGCCTGGAGAGCAAGTAGTGATGAAATTGCCAAAGATGTTTTCCACATCTTGTTGAGAATTGAATGTTTTTTCCCTGCAAGAAGTGGTCCAAAGCGTGGAAGAGGTGGTAGTCAGTTGGTGCAAGTCTGGTGAATAGGGTGGGTAACAGAGTTTCCAAGTCCAGCTCCTGTAGTTTGAACGGCATTGTTTTTTGTGACTTGTGGTCTTGCAAGAGGATTGGCCTGTCTCTATTGACCAATTTCGGGTACTTAGTAACAAGCATCCTCATCATTTCATCCAATTGGTTGCAGTATACATCTGCTGCAATCAATTGACCAGGTTTTATGAAGCTGTAGTGGATAATACCAGTGCTGGATCACCAAACAGATACCATTAACATTTTTTGATGAACATTAGGTTTTGGACTGTGTTTTGGCACTTCGTCTTTATCCAACCACTGTGTCAAATGCTTGCAATTGTCAAAAATAACCCATTTTTTAAATTATACAATACGGTGTAGAAATTGTCCACCTTTATGTCATGACAGCAAAGAAAGGCAAGTTTCAAGATGATTTCTCTTCTGATGCTCATTTAATTCATGTGGAACCCATCTATTCAGTTTCCTTACCTTGCCGATTTGTTTCAAATGGTCCAACATTGTTGGAATGGTAATGTCAAACCTTGCTGCTATTCAATAATTCACGTGTAGGTTGAGATGGATTCGCTTCCACTACAGCTTTCAGCTCATCATTATCCACCTTGGTCTCAGGCCACCCACATGGCGCATTTTCAAAATTCAAATCACCAGAACGGAACTTCTCAAACCATCAACATATTGTACATTCATTAGCCACATCCTTCCCAAACACTTTGTTGATATTTCAAGCTGTCTGTACTGCATTGGTTCCAGACAATGGAACTCAGATTTGAGAATAACATGAATTTTTGACTTACGCATAGTTTCACAAAAATTGGTCTAAAAAAAATTTCTGAAAGATAATCACAAGCCAAAATGTGAGTTCGAAAGACTGAGGCTATACCTTCACAATAAACATAAAACAAGAAATGTCAAAGTGAAATGTCAGAGACATCAACTGTCGAACTTATTAATATTACTTAAGGAAATTGGACATTTCATACTTAATAACTTAAAATATTTTATTGGCTCCAAATGATTATATCCCTTCCGTTTCCCTCCTCTCCCCTCCCCTGCCCCATCCCTTCCTTCTTCCTTTTTTTTCCTTCCTCCTTCCTTCCTTCCTTTCTTCCATAGCTAGTTAGCTGTAACTTCTATGGTTAAATTAGTATCATTCAGAGAAACAAACAACTTGTGAAGAAAACTTTCATAAAAATGCCTTCAGGAAATATTTTGATAGGTAGGTTAATGCATGGGAGGAGAAAGTTTGCCTTTTTTCCAAGAACCATTTTTGGTCAAAGGCAAATCACTTGACATTTCTCAGTCTCAATTATCTCACCCATGAAATGAAGAATTTGTGTTATTAGTATTTCTGAAGTCTCTCCAATTCTAAAATTTTGTACCTTTGACATCCAAGCAAAATGTCCAGGCTTGATCCTAAAAGATTTCCCCACACTGTGTCCCCAGTTCCCATTGTTCTAAGAGAAGTGCTTCAGGACAATTCCGTGGTAGGTAGGTCTACCCGAACCTTCCCAGAGTTTTGGCAACAGCACAAATAGAGGCCCACAAACCATAAATCCAAATATTTAAAAGTTATAAGGCAACTTGTTAAATAAAAGAGGTTTATTTGTTACCTTAACAAAAACAGCTTTATAATAAGATTTTTTAAAAAGGATAAATTTGTGCTTGTTTTAAGGCCTGAAATTACGCAGTAAACTACTAAAATATTAAATGTGGCTGAACTTAATTATTATCACACGTGTCGGTGTGTTTTGTTTTTGGGTGGCAATATTTGGATGGGTTAAAAATTAAAAATATAAATAATAAATTACATTTTTATTGTTTGTTTTTCTTGCCTTTCAGCAAAATGATTTTGCTATAATAATCAGAATTTTCACATAATTTATATTCTACAAAGACAGTAATATAAAGGATAGAATTAACATGTATTTAAAGTATATAAAGTTTAAATATTTTCAGCAGTAACGAAAGTAACAGATTGAAAATTGTAAATTATTTCTCATGTTTTTAAAATTTTTCTTGTATGATATTCAACATTTTGTATTAAAGTCAAAATACATTATACAGATTATAATTGGTTATAATTTGATTAAAATTTATATTAATAAGGATGGGATTTGTGTTTAATTTTTGAAGTAATTAAGCCTTATTTATTTTTATAGTGTGCAATGTGATGTTTCTGATATATGCATATATTGTGAGATGATGAAATTAAGCTAATATGTCCATCATCTCACGTACGTATGTTTTGTGGTGAGAACATGCAAGATCTAGTCTTAGCAATTTGCAAGTATACAATATATTATTCTTAACTGTAGTTATCATGCTGTAGAGTAGATCTTCAGAACTTATTCATTCTGTCTAACTGAAACTGCACCCTTTAAGCAACATCTCCCCATTCCACCTGGCCCTAGGCAACTACTATTCTACTCTCTGCTTTTTTGAGTTTGACTTTCTTAAATTTGAGTGAAGTCATGCAGTATTTGTCTTTTTGTGCCTGGCTTATTTCAATTAACATAATATTCATTAAGGTTTATTCATGTTGTTACAAATGACAGAATTTCATTCTTTTTAAAGGCTGAATAATATTTCACTGTATATATATATGCCACAT
The DNA here is from genome assembly GCA_963574885.1 of Lepilemur ruficaudatus. NCBI lineage: Eukaryota > Metazoa > Chordata > Mammalia > Primates > Lepilemuridae > Lepilemur > Lepilemur ruficaudatus. The sequence goes on along the minus strand of CAUYRT010081393.1, from coordinate 82,976 downwards.
TTTCTTCATTCATCAATGGACACTTAAGTTGATTGCACATTTTGGCTCTTGTGAATAATGCTGCAACAACCATGAAAGTGCAGATATCTCTTTGACATACTAACTTCATTTTCTTTGGATATTTACATAGAAGTGGGATTGCTGTATCATGTAGTAGTTCTAATTTTTTAGAGAAACCTCCATACTGTTTTCTGTAATGGCTGTACTAATTTACTTTTCTGTCGATGGTGTATAGGGTTTTTTTTCTCTCTGCATTTAGCCTTATTAAATTTTTATTTTTTTTCTTATCCATGTTTTAAATACAAACAACAAAATTTGCAATTCTAGTGCTCAATGTTAATTTGACAATGGGAAAAATTAGTATTAGGCATATGCTTGTTATTTCTAACCCACATACATACAAATTTAAGGGTAATATGATATATTTAATATTGAAAAATGGTCCTCAGCCTTTGTTGTAACTGTTAGAAATAACACCCCAATACATGAGTATTCAGAACCACCAGTTGAAATGTCATCCCCAAAAGAAGCAAGAAAATGGACGCTTGGCACTGCTGGGAAATAATACTTTGTTAAACAAGAATCTTTTCCTTTTGTGCAATCTGAGAGAATATATTTGACAAGTTAATTAATTTGGTGTTTTTGTTAAACTAAGCACTTTTATGCTTCACTGTAGGCAGCAGCACAACCTATAAACCTTCATGGCATTTGGATGCAGTTGCCTCTTTTATTTTTCCCTGAATGGTGTTAGTTCTAAGAATTAATGGTTAGGATTATATATTGGGCTCTGCTAGCCTTGAGCACCAGATTCCAGTGGCAGATGTCCCATGTGTCTTTAATGAAATAATGAAAGAGAAGATAAAGATAAATTTTTGCATGTATTTATATTATACTATGTGGGCCCTCTAAAGCATGAGGCTTCAGTAAGCAGCACCCCTAGCCAGATCTAAGGGATCTTATGTTTATAAGAATGTATCATGTTTATAGTCTACATCACTTTTACTCGCGTTTTCCTCAATCCCTTAGTATCTACACTTATTTTTGAGTGCCTGAGATTTTGGAATTGTTTCCTGAGTCAATTTTTTTTGTCATGCTCCTCTCTCCCTCTTGTTCTTAGCTTTCTGGGATGGACAAATTGGGGCAGAGAAGGAGATCAGTGTGCAAAGCACATAATGCCATAGAATAAAGGGATTTCTATCAATACAGTATACCTATTTTAATTCACAGTTATAAACTATTTAAATGTGACTTTGTAAATGAATGCTGTGTGAATTATAATGGCTTTTAAATATGGAAGTAGCATTCATTAGGTGTCGGGCAGGTAAAGGGATAGGAAGGGATGGGTATACTCACACCTAATGGATGCGGCGCACACTGTCTGGGGGATGGGCATGCTTGTACCTTGACTTGGGCAATGCAAAGGTAATATATGTAACCTAAATTTGTACCTCTGTAATATTCTAAAATTTAAAAAAAAATGTTTGACAATAGACCATTTTATAACAGTCAATCTTCTCTGAGGCTGAAGGCAGTCAGAGAAGATATGTAGAAAGGTATATCTTGGAATCAAGTGAGGGTAGGCCATTAAAATAATGAGTAAAAAGTAAGACAAAATTAGTACTGAGGAGTAACATTGAGGGAAATTAATATCGCTAAACTGGTGGTCAGAGAAAAACCTCCAAAATTAAGTAAAGAACTATATTTGGATTAAAAGGAGCAAGGGTGAGTATATCTATCATTCCTATTAGCCAGGAGAAAAGTTGTTTTGTTTATTGTGTCAGACTGCTATATTTAGGAATTAGTTTCTGCCATGTTTTGGTGCCAAAGTTTGGGCCAGTGACTGACAGTGCTGAAATACGTGAAAAAACAAACAGAAAAAAGTAGTTAGAATTGGAAGAGATTTGAGAAAATATATAATCTAATTTCTTCAGTTTACACATTCTCCTCTAAAAGAGTTTTTTGTTCCTTATTATTTTTTATTCATATTATTTATACATTATGAGATACATGTGATATTTTGATACATGCATACAATATTTAATAATTACATAAAGGTACTTAGGCTATCTATCACCTCAAACATTTATCATTTCTTTGTGCTGGGAACATTTCAAATCTTCTAGCTATTTTCAAATACACAGTATATTGTTGTTAACTATAATCTAGTGTACTATAGAACACTAGAACTTATTTCTTCTAACTGTAAGTTTGTAGCCATTAATCAACCTTTCTTCAACACCCTCAACTCCAACACATTATTCCCAGCCTCTGGTAACTATAATTCTACTCTAATAGTCTTGAATTAATTACATTTAAGTTTATTTAATAGAGATATGTTATTTTGTAAATTTTGCTCTAACTGGGAATTCTCAGTGAGTCAGAAACACAGTTATTTTATTGGTGCTTCTGTAGTAGTAAAGAGTAAGGGTTTTGTTTTTAGAAACTATCTGAACTCCAAAATTGTGTTATGCCTAAATCTTATGTATCTGTTGAAGGTTATCCTGTCTTTCACTCTTTGTTTTAAAGAAATTGCTACTTGTTCTCCCACAGCAGCAGTAAAATCTCAGGGTGCAGAAAATATTCTGCAGCTGAAATATGAAAAGCTAGTTAATAATGACTCTGAAATCTTAAAAATAATGAGTGGTAACAAGCAGGGTTGTGAAGAAATTGAGAAGGGAAACTTTGATAAAGCTCCAGAGGTGGTTGAGATTTTAGCAGAGATGCCCGATATCCCAAATAATAAAAGAGAAGATAAAGAAGATAAGTAAGTGTCAAAATATTATTTTATCAAGCATCCAGCGACAGTTTGATAAATAAACATTGGGGCACTAACGTTTTATGAAGCAGAGTTAGCTTAGGGAAAAGCTCAGAAAAGTTTTCAATGTCTTGTCCCTGTGCCTGGGGTGAAGTAGGAACTGACTATGGTTTTATTTTCAGAATAAACTCCTCATCATTGGACTGTGGCTTTTATGCATGGTTGAGGGACAAAACAAGGCTTCTGTATTAAGGAGGGACTATGTACTTGCAAACCTCACCAATCCTGTTCTTTTCTTGTTCTTTTTAATCTCAGTGTGATATCACCACTTGCCCAGCTTGTCCAGAAACTATAATTATTCTTTTCACCTCCTTTTCCTCACAGTCCATAGCCAAACAGTTGTTCTTGTAATTGTTAAATAGCTCCCTAACCCACCCATATCGCTTTACTATTCATGCTTCTGCCTTAATTCAGGTGCCTTCACGCATTGTTAATCAGCATGTATTGAGGTTGGACTCGGTGGCGAGCAGCATGTTAAGCAGTGGGCACACTAAGGTGCACAAATCATAGCCCCTGCACGTGACACTCCAAAACTCTCTGTCTTGCTCATTTAAAACAAAATATTAAAAAAAAATAGATGAAGAGAAGGAAAGGAGGAAATTGTATGATATTAGTGGGATGGCTGTTGATTTCCCAAAGGCTTATTGAGACAGTGTCCTAATTAGTTTCATTTTCTCTAGAGTTTCTTACCTCAAGACATGCAGATCTCTTCATCGCAACCTCCTAGAATTTCTCAATGGGTCCCTATCATCTAATTAAGAAATTACTAAGCAAGATTATATAAAGCTTTGCAGACTCTTGTTAGGCTTTCTTCTCTACCCTAACTCACAATAGCACCACTCTGTACCTTCAAACTTGACACATTCTGCTCTAGCAATAGGAAGCTATTGACAGCTTCTCACAGCGTCCGCCCTTACCCCTTGGCACACAGTGTTTTCTCTCTTCAAATATTCCTTCTTTGCCCCTTCCTGTGGACTCTTTAGGACCCACTTTAATTTAATCTCTGAACCCTTCTTTTGTTCATCCCCACATGCTGAAAAGATCAACACCCCCTCTTCTGAGCTTACTTGTCTCCTCTGGGGCAATTAATTACTTTTTGTATGTCTCACTCATCCACTGGGCACAACTCTATTCGTTTTGTTAAAAAAATTCCAGAATTTGGGATAATACCTAGAACATAACAGACCCTTAATACAAGTCTGCAGCAATAACAATATACAAATCAATGAAGAAATTTTAGAACCCATTTCAATTTTGTATTATTTTTACCTCTGATTTAAAAAGCACACTTATTTACATGTAACATTTTTGTCTAAAAGCTATATATTTGTCATGTCTAATATTTGTTAGTAATGTTTTTTAGTTTGGCTATAATTTTGATATCTAACATTTTATGTCATCTAATAGCTGTTGACAAGTATATCCAATTGAGTGGGCTAAAATTGAAATATAGTAATAAATGCAGCATATGTTTGAGATATTAGGACATTAATGCAGTCTTATTCTGACCTATCTGACAGGAAAATCTCAGAAATTAATATAGGCAATGGAAGAATGTCAAATTAGGCAATGTAAGAATGCCAAATAAGGCATTCCGTTTGGTAGAAGGAAACCAGAATAAATGGGAAAATGCCCAGAAGGAAAAGGCCAGAGGTGACACCTACATTGATTGCTATCCTTGAACTCTTCACAAGTAACATGAAGCGGACATGCATGGAATTGTCCCTCTAACCTACTTAATCATGTTTCTGATAAAAGTCAAAGTCCTCGCCTTGATGCAAAACAAACAAGCTTGCACACTGAGATATAGGTACTAGATGTAGATCACTGATACAGTATCAGTCAGAGTTCAATCAGGTGATAGAAAACACACCAGAGATTTAAACAGAGAATACTTCAAATAAAAAAATCAATATAAAAAAGAGTTAACTAGGCATAAAATTAATAAGTAGGTAACCAATGGGGGAAAAATAAACTAAACCAAAAAACTCCCTAAATTAACATGAAATATCTACCACCACTAAGGAATAAAAAGGTGAACTCACAGTAACATAAAACTTAGGAACTTAGAGAAGGGGCTTTCTGAGACTGGGACCCACACCTCTTGGCATTCGCCTACTGCTATGGGGAGATCTGTGGCGGGTGGGATAAAGTGCTGCTGGGTGGCAGTGGCATGACAACAAGCAGGCTGGAAATAGACAGGAAATACTAGGTCCATTCCCATTCCTCCAGCTTTGCAGTCTCCCCCCAACACCCCCACTGACTGTGCCTAAGAGGAAGCCCAATGTGAAAGTACAAATGTGTTTACAGAGTCCCAGTCCACCATCAGGAAGCTGAGTTTAGAAGTGTGGCTTTGGAGCTGAGAGGTAATAGCCTAATAGCTAGCACGGATACATTGATGAGACTGGTGGAAGGACAGATGGGATATGGTGGTTAACTTGCCTCAGAACCTTTGTGTGCTGCTGGGTGGAGCTCCTCTCTTTCTGCGCAGTGACTACCCTCACCAATTTACAGCCAACGGTATGTCCCTACTCTCTACAGCCCAGGCTTGGGTCTGAGGATTGGGACCGTACTTAGCACATTCTACTGATAGCTCTCTGGAACATGCCAGCCTTACACAAACCAAGCACTTGTCATGGTTCTTGGACAAAGCAATAGTCCTGGTTGGTACAGTGGTACTAGACAAGTGACTATAGTCATCAGTTATTGATTTAGGGTTCTAAGATTTCTGAATTAATTAAAACAAACAAAGGGAAAAGCTAGCATAATATACCAATAATTATCTGACATGTTCCTGTGCTGCAGAAATATTAATTTTAGAAATAATTATCATCCTCTCCTAAGAGTGGAAAAGGGAAAGGGTTGGGGGGATACATACACTTCAGTTTCCAAAGAAAGATTTAAAAGCCTACACTAGCAAAACCAGTTAGTGGATGGATAATTCACAAACAGGAAAGAAAAGGAAGGCTTTTAAATCCCATCTCAGTAGAATTACTTAAAAAAAATCACTGTTCTTTTACATCTCAGTGTATTTTTTTCCTTGTTATTTGAGAGTAAGAAGTTACCCAGCTAAGAATCAAATCAATATTTGGCTTATAAGACAACTTAACCTTCAGTACTGTTAATGCTGCTACAAGCCCCCTTTAAGCCAGTTAAAACAACCAGGTAGTCATGAAAATTAATACAAGCTCACTATTATTGAGACACGGAGAAAGCACAACAAGCCTAAAGAAATCAGATAAATGGTATCACACTGGTGCTTAGAAACCTTCGGTAAAGTCATTGAAAGGTTTTTTACTATCTGATCGCAACTTAACTTTCCAGTCTCATCTCCTACAACTTCAGCAAGGTCCTCTATAAACTAGCACGCTGGATGACTCAATTGTGTTACGATTAAAATGCAGTATGTGCTGGTTACTCCCTATGACCAAAAGGTCTCCCTATCCTTCCTCCCTCCTGCTTGGTGAAACACTTCTGAATCAGCATCAATACTCCCCTTGAAGCAACTCCTCTATGAGGTTTGACATTGTTTTCTCCCATTTCCTCCTTTTGTTCTTTAATAAGTCCTATGTAACACTTATTTCTTTGTAATTAGTTATATTTCTCAAATCCAAGATGCTATTGATTGTAATGTGCCTCATTACTTTGTATACCCCCGTGAAAGAGAAATGCTTTGTGTTAAACTATGATGTGGGAAACATGCAAAAAAAAAAAAAAAAGAACTATGATGCCATTGGTTTTACGAAGCATCTCGATTCTAGGGCTGATAGGGTGTAAATAAAAGGTATGTTTTAGAAGTAATGAAATGTGGTAGTTGTATATGGAACTACCCTCCTTGCTGAATGGTTACGTTGTGAGCTCCATGGCAGCAGGAAACATGACTCGATCATCCTTTGTCCCTAATGTCGAGAGTACTCAAAGAGTCATGGCAAATTCTTCAGCAAATGCTTGTTAAAATGTGCCCCAAAAGCTAAGATGGGAAATAAAACTGTGTTATAAGCAACACTTACTCAGCTTTGACTTTGTTCTAGATCACAACTAATAACGCGTAGGGTACAAATAAGTGACATGCAATCAGAAGATCTAAACTTCCTTCTCGCAAAGCTTCACAAATTACATGGGCTAGTTATATCTGCAGGATGACTAGGCAGTTATACATGTAGTTTAATTTTAATAGAAATGGGAAGGCCCCTGCTCCCAAATCAGCCATTTGCTATTTGTTCTTGCCTGACAATTCCACCCTTAGGAAATTCTTTCCCCCAACACAATGTACAATTTCCTGAAGGGAAATCTCATTAAGCTTTATCAGACGGCATCATTATGTGAATTAGTTCACCAGGTCCCTCTCCAACAGCAACAAAAAAATAACCAATTTAAAAATAATTCTGATAAAGAGTCCCTCAAATTTATTTATAGTATTGCCCAAGAAAGGCAGATTTGGAGAAGAGGGTTGGGAGCAGAGGAGGACAGGAAGATAGTCCGGGCAGCAGTGGAGGGAGGCAGAAGCAGAGGCTGGCCAGAGAGCAGCAGACAAAAGCAACTTCCGTGAGAACATTTCCTCGGCAGCAGTGCTACCTTTCTGAGACAGGATGTGTTTATTTCTGTTCTTTTCTGTTCTGTAGTCCGTTATTTCTGTGAATTGCTTCTATTCTGCATGCTTGCCGTTTACTGCACTTATTTAGTTTGTTTCGACGCATGTTGCTCCGTGACATTCATTTAGATCTTGTCCTTTCAACGCCTGTCTCCTCCTTTCCTTTCTGTCAGCGCTCAAGCTTCTGGATGTTTTCTGGTTTCCTTTGTATCCGTTTCCTAGCTCAAGAACTCTCCCTGGGAATGAAGTGCATATCCATCCCATAATATACACGTATCTCTGGAATTTCTCAGCTTTTTCCTCAGCCTGAGCCTGATTATTATTGTTCCCTAGACCAGCTTGCACTCCACTGGCTTTATTTTAAGTGATTTGGGGAGCAACCTCTCAAGTCAAACTATGCCCTCTGGGGGAAAAAAAGTGTTTTTTCCCTTTTTTAATCCACAATATCTGTTCCTTTTAATTTGTTTTTCTTTTTGTCTTTACAGATATGATGAAGCAATTAAATTAAATATGCCCTTCCATGTCATATGATTGGCTTGAAATATTGTTTCTGCACCTGTGCATTTTATTTCTCCTCTCCACATTTAAAGCACTTACATTAAAAATACCCTGTTGTTTACCTCTGGCAGCCCCATGTATCAGCTGAAACCTTTCTAATTAGGGAAAAGAGTCCCAGCAGATGTCTCACGTGCAACCAGGAGAATGCACCTGTCAATACCATGAATAATAATTCCCTGTATCATATGACACTTTGAACTTTTTCTAGATGCTTTTACTGATAGTTTTCATTTTCACCTCTTCTGTAGTTGAAACTTATGACATTGCTAGTGACTTCTCAGTCATTCATTTTTTTTTTAGCAGTCATTTTGTTTCTGAATAGCATTCATATAGTTATCACTATAATTCTGCATAATCAAACCAGCAATTTGGAGAATTTTTTTCTTATGAACTATATTTCTTTCAAAACATCCTCTATTATCCCACCTCTAAAACTTCTATTTAATCTTCAGAAGTTGAATTACTGCCAACATGTCTTTCAGAGTTATCCCCCGTAATTTTATAATCATAGTTCTCCCAGTGTGATCACTAGGTAAACACTCTCTGACTTCTTTCCTTTAATTCTTCTCTTGACAAGGCAACATCATCTTTCAGATAATTATTAAGTTTCTTTCTCTGCTGTCTCCCTCTCAGAGACTGCTTCTGTTCACTTCTCCCCACCCCCAGGTCTGATATTTCTCTTATTGAATCTTTCGGAATCAAACAGTAGCTGTATCACTCTAATATTGGAAAGCTTTTAAACATTCCTTACTTCCTTGTTTCCAATAACTCTTGTTTTCTCCTTTTCTCAGGTATTAACTCTTTACTCTCTGTCATAGGCAGAATTCCAGCACAGCCCCCAACATTCCTGCCCCTACTGTGTACACCCCATACAGTCTTCTCCCCATGAATGTGGTAAGCCTGTGACTATTATGGGATATCACTCAGTGATATGGTTGAGTAATATGGCAAAAACGATTTTGCAGATGTAATTAAAGTCTAATCCAAAAAGAGATTAGCTGGGTGGACCTGATGCAATCAGGCAAGCCCTGAGGAGAAATAAGAAGGAAAACCAGATGATCTCCTGCTGCCCTTGAAGACACAAACTGCCATGTTGTGAAAAGGGCCATATGGCAGGAAACTCCAGGCAGCCTCCAAGAGATGAGAGTGACCTCCCTACTGACAGCTAGCAGGAAAGCACTGGACCTCAGTCCTGCAAATGCAAAAGGAAACTGATTACGTCAACGGCCAATGAGCTAGAAAAATGACCCTGAGCTCCAGAGGAGAACTCAGTCTAGCTCACTCCTTGATTTAAGCCTTGTGAGATGCTGAGTAGAGAACCTAGCGACATTATGCCAAGACTTCTGACCTGCAAAACATGCTAATTTGGTGAGTTTGTTATATACCAACGGAAATAGAAAACAAACAAGTGTTCTTTCTTTCTTCTCCCTTTGGTGCTCATCTCTTCTTATGACTATAATTCCCACTCTTTGTCCTAACTGCAATTTCTTAGGGACAAAATGCCTCAAGTGCTACCAACATTTGAGCAGTAAACTTAACCTAACCCATTTATTTGCATTCTCTCGTAAATAACATTCCTTTGGCTCATTTCTCATCAGTTATCAGAGTTGAATTCAAAAGCAAGCCTGCTGTGATGACATATTTCCTGGTGGTCCAATGAAATTGATTCACTCATTCATTTACTCTTCTGTTCATATTTTTCATTCAACAGTTAGAATGTCAACCTAAAATGTCAGGTAGTCTCCTAGGCACTGTTGTTACAAAGATAAATAAGACAAAGACTTTGGTTCTAAAATACTCGTGTTATAGTGGAGATAGGGTGGTTGTCAGAATCCAATAAAATATTAAATAGGACTTTAAATATCATGCAAGTTTAAGACTTTACTATTTGGAATAAGATCTAAATATATATACACATAAATGAACAAAGAATTTAAGGCATTAATAGGACAAATAGTAAATCAGTTTAAGATAAAAAGGGAGGAAGAATATGAATTCAGTGTGGTAGTTTATCCCCAAAATATTAATTGATGTTTTGTTTTTCTTTTAAACAGTCATTCACAGTCATGTTTTAAACAGCTATTATATGTTGATCAGTGAATCAGGCATTTGGGAATAGGTACTGACGGGTATCCAGGATGTAGGGATGCAATCTTGCCTTCTAAGAGCATACACTTTATTTTATGCACGTTGATCACATTGCCTGTTTTCACAGGTGACTCTCTAGAGTGCCTTGCCTTATCCAGAGTAACAAACACGGCAAATAGACACAATGATCCAGGCATGCGGTAGCAGCACATCATTGTATCATTTTCTGTCAACAAGCACAATTTCACCTGCAGCATCCTGTGTAGGCAGAGGGTGTGTAAATTACCATAGCCCTAGGATATGCAGTTAAGCATGAAGTCAGCTAAACGGATGTCAGTGAATTAAGGTAAGAAACATTCCAGCCTGAACAGAAAACAAATGCATTTCATATGAAGAGTGTGAATTTTCCATCGAAATGAGAAAAGAGAATTCCTGAGAGAACATATTTTCCTTGCCTATTTATTTTTGCCCTGTAGGAAAGATGGTAATGGGAAATATTTTAATAACACTGTAGGCTTTAACAAAGGCAGTGCTATTTTTGAATGATAATATAACATCAGCTTCTCATTTTCGGGATATGTGCATAATCTTGGAGCCAGACTGGTCATGATGTTTAAATGTCCTTCAGCACCTTGTATGTAGGTAGAAGGCACAACAGCAAGTTACAGACATTTGTGTCCTGTAGTATATACTGGCTCATCTAACATCTGGGGGAACATGTGAAATCACTTAGATGAGAAAAGGTCATTTTGCATGTCAAATGTATCCTAGCTGTTTTAGGCTGTTTTGTGCTGCTCTAACAGAAGACCTGAGATTGGGTAATTGGCAAAAAACAAATTTATTTTCTCACAGTTGCAGCGGCTGGAAAGTCCAAGATCAAGGAGCTAATATCTGGTGCGGGCCTTCTTATTGCATCTACACATAATGGAAAGCAGAAAGGAGGTCAAGCAGGAACAAATATTGTGTCTACACATAGCAGAAGAATGAAAGAGAGAGAATCCACTCCCACAAGCCCTTTTATAGCAGCGTTAATTCATTCATGAGAACACAGTCCTCATGAACTAAACACCTTCCATCAGGCCGCACCTCCCAACACTGTTGCACTAGGGATGAAGACTCAGCATGAGTTTTGGAGAGGACAAAAACATTCAAACCCTTCCAATTCAGTATGTTATCAACAAAACTGTTACGTGAATAGTTCCATAGACAATCCTAAAATCTAAAAATGCATTTCACATGTTGCTATAATAAAAATCCATGATGAATGTTTTAAAAATCCTACTTTATCAAGTTTTAGTAACAACAAAAAATTTCACAACCTTCTGAAATTAGATGTAATTAGGATCTGCCTCATTAAAATTAAAGCACTGTTGTTAGACTCTGCACAGTGGTCCTTTCTTTAAAACTAGATACTAATCTGTTTATTCAATAAAGGTGATTATTCGCTTCTCATGAATAAATAGGACTAAAAATATTCACAGAGATGTAACAGTAACTGAAAATCTCAACTTGGATGAAATAATTGCAAGCTAAACAAACAGCACATTAAATGGAATAATTTCATAGACAAAAGCTAATGATAAAACTGGGAAGGACTCTACTTATCGATTTTGATTTATATAGACTCAATTTCTTTGTGTGTATTATGATTTGTTTTTGTAAAAGAAAAAGCAAACTGTTTTTTCCTACTATACTCTGTCTTAATATGGAACACTTCTGTAACTAGATCCATGGGGATTTCTCCTTCTACACAAAGCAGTTCTCCAGTGGACATCAACTGGGTATCCTGTAATTCAACTCAATTCCAACACCATCTACCTAGAGATAGTATCAGATCCCATAGGTTAAGAACTCAGTCCCAAAAATTGCTGCCCCTGTCCCCAATGCTAGAATCACTGATTGCCACATGTTTCTTTGTATGATTTTATTCTTCACTTTATTGGCTATTTATTTTTACTCATGCTGGTATAAAGTTTTATACTTTTAAAAGACTCAGTCATATTATTCCCAAAACTTTTATGCTTGACAATTACCAAATACTCTACCAATTCCTCATGTACTGGCAAAGTTGACTAATACAAATCCAAATTAAATTAAAAAGCCACTGGTTGTCCAAGAAAGATCTTAACATTTATCTGTGCTTTAGTAACCAAGTGTTTGATACTCAGAATCTTGAATGCTGCTCTCTGTGACTACCATCAAACCAGATATTTCAAGACTATGATCACCCAACAATAAGAACAAGAAGGCCCAGCACTTATATAAATCAAGACAAATATCTTAAAATACTTGGCACACAATCATGAAACATTAAGTTTTGGCAAAGACTATGATTGATTGTGTCCCTCCAAAATGATGGTCTATCCTTCAATTTAGGCTGAAGGATAATCAGAAGTGGGGTGGGACTGGGATTGAGGCATACAACCAAGATTACAGCTGGAAAAATATGATTTGCAAGAAAGGTAAACTATATAAAACATAATGTGCAGTACAAAATATCTAAGCTAGATTTTCAGAGCCATTATGTTGTAGGAAAAGACCAGAGCAATACTCACTCTCCAGATTAGTGTTTCATGTTTCAAAGAGATGAATAGCTGTTTCAGAAACTCACAGTTTATTAATCTTGACCAATCTCTGTGCAATGCTATGTTTACAAATTTCAACCTAAAATCAGCTTTGACCAATCCCAGCCCTCTAATGCTGTCAAGTACCCTTAGTATTTTTCCGCCTTTTGAGATCCCACTCAGACCTTGTGAAGATGGCGTTCTCCCTTGTTCAGCAAATTTACGGATCTCAGCTTTGTATGATCAACATGCCGCATTCACTGTGGGCCTCTGTATGAGGATTTTGACAACTTTATAATGGATGTAATGAGAATAATGGCAACAAAGAAGAGTTTTTTCTTGCTTGGAGATTATGTAAATATATAATTTCATTATAATTTGATTGGTACTCTAGTCCTCATGCTTAATTGGAGAGATGGCGGCTTAAACTGCAAATCTATATTGGAGTGGAGTTTAACTGTCTCCTTTACTGTCACATGAATGGCTGGATATTAATCTTGTTTGAAAAAGTTCTCAGTCTCTGAAAGTCCATAAAAATGTTTTAGCATACACATGTCAAAAGTTTTTCAAGAACTTTTTAAAAGTAGTTAGCATGGTTCCCACTATGCTTATGTGATATCCTAACGTAGACTATAAACAGACTCTGGTGTCAATGAGTTTTTAAAATGGACCACCCCTATACTGGCTCCAAAGCTATATTTATGAGAAATCTACAGAGAGGCCTTTGAATTTTCACAGCATGGTATAATTATTATCAAGTTCATTTGTATGCCACCCCAATGAGAGAAGTAAATACTGCTACCCTTTTTTAACAAATGAAGAAAGCGAGACATAATGGAGGTCAAGTTGCATTTCCAATCCACTGTACAAATTAAGAGGGTTTTTTTCCTGTCCGTCATCCCCAGCCACCTTCAGAGTAAGCATAGATTCTTTCACTTGTAATATTGTCATTTGTTACAAATCACTAGAGTCCGGACACAGAAGAGAAGTTCATAATGTTTAGGACATAAGTCCATCAGTGAGAATAATCCTCTTAATGGGATTTTAATATATTTTATCTGTAGAGACCAATATAAACCCTAATTTGCTATTTCAGCATAAAATATCAGATTAACAACTGCTCAATATACAAAATAGCACCAGTAGTGACAAAACAGCTCATCATCTAAGAAAAAAATGTTCCCTTCATTAAACTACCCTCAACGATTGTCAGTCTGGCTCCATAAAATAACAGCTTTTTAAATTGTAGCTTCATATAAAAATTAAAAAAAAAACAAACTTTTCCCTCCTTTCCTTTATTCCATTCTTGTAACAAAACTGCAATCAGAGAAACTAGTTTGGCATGGAGTATATACTGACTATAGGTAGATTATGCCCTGGTAAACTATATTTACCAACATCAAAGTAAAATATTTCATGGGTTTTGCATATATTATCTCATTTATTACTTATGACAATCCTGATATAAACAGGACAGATAATATTTACCACATATACAAACAGGGAAGCTGAGATACAAAGTGCTTATGCTACTCTGCCAAAAAAGGTATGTGAGAGTGGAGGTAATAACCATGCTTTTGACTCTAAGTGAAGTCTGCAACACATGTCTAAATCACTCTTACAAAGTCCGATGGCCACAACTCTTAGTAAAACTTATCCTGGTAAAAGCAAGTCTATAATACAAATAGAATTCTTAAAAGCAAAACTTCCAACACCGATTTCCACTTTTAAAGAAATTCCTTGTATATAACTAAATGCCACATTGAATGTTTTATATCACTATATTACCCTTTAGAACTTAATTTCACTCTGATGGTTTGTTTATAAAGGTAAAATTTGATGCTAGAAATATGTTTTTTCTTCTAGATTTTATATTTCCAGAAAGGTGATACAATTCTCTTTAAAATATCCACATGATTTTATATTCTGAAGTACATCTCTGTATTTCAATTTTAGCAAAGTGGGTCATCCTTATTAATACCTGAAGCAAGATATTACTGGTTTCTTTATTGCACTCCTTTAAATACATTTTAGTCCTCTTATATTATCATAAACTCTTAGTAATGTTAGAGAAATTCTTGATATCACATCTCTAATATATATCTGAGTCAGCTCTTCTTCATCAGATAAAATGATTTTGAGTAATGAATGAGGTCTACTCTTCAAAGGCACTCATTTTGAGAGATTTTGCATAGCTATGGTATAAAGCAATTAAGAGAATATCATTTAGTAACTGATGTAACTTGAATTATTAAACTTGTGTCTTACCTAAAGTCTCCTAGAGTGTGTATCACATATAAATATGGCTATGGAATTAACTTTAGGTTCTGGAAAATAAAGCTTAGAAATTAAATATATGACTAAAATATTTTTAAATGTAAGAGGGAAAACATTCTAATAATCAGGAAAATAGATTTTCTAAACTTCAGCTAAAAGATTAATAAAGGCCAGGCGCGGTGGCTCACACCTGTAATCCTCGCACTCTGGGAGGCCAAGGTGGAAAGATTGCTTGAGCTCAGGGGTTTAAGACCAGCATGAGGAAGAGTGAGACTCTGTCTTTAAAAATATTAGCCAGAGACTAAAAATATTAATAGAAAAAAATAGCCGGGCATGGTGTCACATGACTGTAGTCCCAGCTACTCAGGAGGCTGAGACAGGAGGATTGCCTAAGCCCAGGGGTTTGGGGTTGCCGTGAGCTAGGCTGACACCACGGCACTCTAGCCTAGGTGACAGAGCAAGACTCTGTCTCAAAAAAAGAAAAACAAATCAATAAAAAGCTCATAAGAACAGATTAGCAAGGAATGTATTGCCTATTCAAGGAAAACTCAGGTAGCAATAACAATAACAGCTAGTATTTATTGAGTACACTGTGCATTGTGCTAAGAATTTTACATATACTATCTCATTTAATCCTCACACAAACTCTGAGGTAATATTACTGTCTCCATTTTATATGTGAAAAAATACATAGGAGTTTATATTGGTTTGCTTGGACTGCCTTAAAGTACCACAGACTGGGTAGCTTAAATAACGGAATTTTTTTGTTTCATACTTCTGGAGGGTAGAAGTCTGAAATCACAGTGTTGGCAGGGTTGGTTGCTTCTGCAAACTGTGAGGGAAGGATCTGTCCCAGGCCTGTCTCCCTGGTGTATAGATGGCCATCTTCCCTCTATGTGTTTGTTTCCAAATTTCCCCTTTTTGTAAGGATACCATTCATGTTTGATTAAAGGCCACCCTAATGACCTCACTGTAACTTGATTACTACCATGAAGATCTTATCTCTGAAGAAGATCACATTCTGAGATACTGGGTTTGAATTGATAAACACTTTGAGCCTCTACCATGTGCTAGGATGTATGCTTAGTATTTGGGAGAGAAAAAAATAACAGCACAATATCTGGTAGGAGATAAGGATATCTGAGCCCTCCTTTCCTCTTCAAAAGGAGGTCAAGACCTACCCAGCTACCTGAACTCTGCCAAGGAGCCAGAACAGTGAAAAGCTCTGTACAACCAGGGTAAGAGCAAGAAGTTCCCAAAGAAAGATGGGGGAGGTAAGCCAGGAACTTCAGGAAGCATGTGATCCAGTGCCCACGAAGGCAAGAGCCAAAGTTGAGACCCTGTGAGATCAGGGTGATGAATTGGAGATCAGAAAAAATCAAGTTATGATCAAACAGAGCTGGGGAGGCATTGTAAGACTGTTTAGAATTTCATCAATTGGTGAGAGCTACAAGAGTTCAGCAATGACACAATTAATCCCCCAAACAGGGGCATGTTTTGGAGTGAAAAGAGGTGGTATAAAGTCAGTGGTGACAACAGACAAATGGACGACACTGTTTTAGGCAACCTGGGAAGAATGGTTACCCTAAACAACAGGGATAAAATGATTGAGAGGATTAGTCCAGCTTAAAGGTTTAAATTGCCTTCGAATCAAGAAAACACACAATATAACTCAATTTTATGAACACAATTATACATCTTACAAAGGGAGCATAGAAAGGAGATAATGAACAATGGAAGAGATGGTAGCATAAGCAACACCTGAGTTGGGGTTGGTCAATAAATCAGAATTTAGCTATGAATGAAGAAAAGGCAAGGCTTCCCAGAGAGAGAAAATAACATATGCAGACGCATGGAGGCAGAAAACCCTACAATGAGTTGCAGAGTTCTTTCGTTTAACAAATATTATTTAAGTACCTACCATGTGAATGACACTGATCAAAGAGCTAGGGATCAGAGGTTAGCAATCTGGTATAGGTACTTATATTCTATTAGAGGAAGGTGGATAATTTTTGAAGAGTGGCCCATCCTTATTAATATCTGAATAATAAAGACATTACTATTTCCTTTATTGCTATCTTTTAAAATACACTTTATTCATCTTCAATTATCATAACTGCTTAGTAATATCAGAAGAATGCATGATATCACATGTCTCTGATATATGTCTAAATCAGCCCTCCAATATACCAAATTATTTTTAGTAATAAATAAATGATCATATAATTCCAGGTACATGTGTGTGATAGCTAGAAAACAAAGGAGAGAAATTATACATAATATGTGAGCAGACTAGGGATGGTACTTTAGATGGGGTGGTCAGGGTATCTGCCTAACTTTAGACTGCCTCCCCTCTCATACTGTTGCCTTGTTTTGATATTTTCGTCATAATGACATGGAAATTTTAAGATATCAAGAGATAGAAATAAATGAAATGATTGCAACTGTCACTTTTCCTACACGAAGTGCAATGCCCAAATGATATTTAGGCATTTCTAGTCTGCTTTATGTGCTCTGCCCAGAAGGTGATTTATTTCAGTTGTCCACATAGTCCTAACAGAACTGGTATTCCTCATTCACGTTTGGTAGCAGAAAAACAGATTTTTTTCTTTTTTGGTAACAAATAACAGATCATTTTTCTAGGAAAATTCTAGGGACTGTTCTAGAAAATGAAAGGGTGCTTTGGCCATTGAATAAAGTTTTTTCAGGGGCACTGTTTACACCCATAATGAATCAAAATCAAGCCCATGATCTAATCCCATGGCAAAACCCAATTAGATTAATCCATTGGTGATACTTTCTTTCTTCTCCCTCTGTCTCTTCTTCCTTTTTTCTCCCTATCTTCATTTATTTTCCCTTCTTTCCTCTTTTTTTCCTTTCTTTCTCTGTCTCCTTTTTAATTTGGTAAATATATTGGGGAGATCAGAATACAACTACAGATTTAAGGAGATTTACACAAATTATTTATGCTACCTCCAAACAAATGTAGTGACTTTTGCTATTTTTTTTACCTCTTTTCTTTTCTGCTTTAAATAAGGAAGACTCAGTGATGTTAATTGGAAGAAGGAGCATAATGTATTAACATGTTTATGTTCTTATAAGGAGAAGAAATGGTTTTGTGGCAAGAGCTGGGAAGGTCAGGCTTTCAGTGGAGATTTTCTACATGATTCCCACAAGAGTAGTGTTGGGATTACGAACTGATTGATGCCGCTGGTGTAACTCTGAGGTGGGGCCTGACAGGAGATGGGCTGGGGAGACTGGCAAGAGCAGGTCACAGAGGGTCATGAATGGCAGGGGATGTGTTCAAATGCTATAAAAGATGAGAAAACAAGGAGAGGAAGAGAAATCATAGATTTGGGGATTATGCATTCTTCTTTTTATCTTCAGCACCTTGCACAATATCTGGTGAGAAATGCCCTTGAATAAATTCAGTAGAATTTCTAGTATTTGGATAAAGATTCTGGGGAAGGGTTTCAAAAATAGCTCTCTTTAATCAAAACCAAAGTTCTTTTTTCCAAACAACAAGGTGTTTTAACACCTCATTTATGAAGTTACGTGAGCATTTCCCACAAATAGCATTTCCCACAAATACCATTTCCTTATATGCGGATGAGCAATTGTCTTTTTATTTTAGCTTTAACCCAACAGATCAAGCAGGAATTATTAAGACCAAAAACCTTGCATAAAACTTGTATCTCACAGTCAATCTCTTTATCCCAAATCATAGGTATAACAGGTAAAATTAAACCATCTATGCCTAATCTGAAACCGGTGTTCTTAGAGCTGGTCTCTTCTGGCTCTGCTAACTAGATCGTAAATTTTAGTTTCTTCTAGGCAAATAAACTATGCCTTTGTCTTGACTTCTTTTCTTTATTTTTTCTTTCTTTTGCTTCATTTTAAAGTTCTATATCAATCTAATAAAGGGAAGTACAGCTTTAATTTTATTATTGACTACCTAAAAAGACTTTCCTGCTTTATAGCTTCTAAGTGCAAAGGAAAGCTTCATTCAATACTATCTCTATAATCACAGCAATAATAACATGAACATTCCACACTGCTTTACGTTTTTATTATTTTCTTTGCACATAAATAAGGTGTCAAGAGTTTTAATACTTCATGAACAATATTCTGTAATTTATAGTAATATACTATACTTCTTTGACCTTTTCAAAATTGTGTGATTTGGTTGGCTGGCCTCTCTATTTATAGCCCTGCTGAGTAGAGGGGAAGGAATGAATATCCTGCCACTAATGAAAATATCATATATTGAAAGAGTCAAATGATGATACTGTCTTAGTCCAGATGACTATATTTCACAAGATATACAGCATTAAGTATTGTAATTCTGATAAATCATTCTCCTGACAAAAGGTATAATGAGATTAGAAAATTGCTAAATTAATTCATTTATTGAAAAGGTTTGTAACCAGGCTAAAGAGAGCATGAATTTTTAACAAAATCTCATTAGAGTTTAAAGTCGTATTACTTGTAATTCTCTATCAACATTTAAGATAGTATTTTTGGTAGTTACATAGTAAGTATGAGTAAGACTGATGGAGAATTTTATTTTATAGACTTAAAAAACAACAATCCAATACATTTTTTCTTTCATTTATAATTGTTGGCTTACTTTTGCCATTTGGAAGTAAGGAATGCATTGTTTAGGTTTTATACTAAATGGTTCTAATCATTGAGATAATGTAATAGAAAATGTTCTGAGATAATTATTCATACCATTGCCTTTTTAACTACATGAATACACCAACTTATGCTATGTTGCCTGACTTAATGGCATTTCTATCATGTGCTTTTCATTGAACAAATCAGTATTGTTATTCAGCTTATATCATAATGTCCCTTTATATTGCATGAAAGGAAAGTAGCATATGATCTAATTTTATTCCAACAGAGAGAACCACTTCTGTGTCAGTTTGTGTGACTACCTTGTCATTATTTAAAGTAACTTTTGCCCTGAGAACACATGGGAGAGAAGATAAGCTCTCCTGCAATTCTGTTAATTTGTCATGATATATTAGTGCATACAGGAGCAATCCTAATTCATACAGTGACCTGGCTCATTTTGCAGGCATCTGAACTCTGTTCCAGGACATCATCAGTGCATTCATTTTCCATAGCCCAAGCTTTTAGAAACATGGCCCTGCACATTTCTACTGTACTGGTAACAGATTTTTTTTAATGCATTGTAAATGAAGAGCTTTTACTTCAAGGCGACCTGCAACCTCCCCTTCTGAGAAACAGCAGAGACCTACTCTGCTGTACAAGTTCATTTTCAATTAGTGTCTTGGATTTACTCATTTGAAAAGCTTATGGGAAGCCATTATGTGTTAAAGATTTTAGACAGGTTAGGCATGATTTATAACATAAGGTGGAATTAGACAGGTTTAGTTTGATTAAACAGCACATCTGTTGGGGTGGTAGAGGAGAGATTTATGAAGTAAAATCAAGTCAAAGAGAGAAAAATGGAATAGCTATGTGTAACATGAAAGAGGATGAACGAAACCTATGTGATTGGAGACACTTAATCATGTCTGTGAATATAGCTTTCTGAATTCCTAATATATGCTCAGATACTTCCCAAACCATGTTTCATTTCATCCTCACAATGATTCTCCAAGATAAACCTGCTATTTCCATTTACAGAAGAGGTAACTGAGGTTCTGAGAAGTTAAATGACTTACTTGAGGATAAACAGCTAGGCTGAGACAGAACCATGAATCAAACCCAGATTATTGATACTGGGTTTTCCTGTCTTTGAAGTCCATGTTCTTTCCATTTCTCCACAACATTCTACAGTTTGTTAGTCCATTTCTCTCAGACTGCTCACACAGGGCCATGCCTTGGGTGTCACTTGAAGTGTTGGAGATATTTCAGTCTGCTCCGGTAGAGAAAAACTACTTGGAGTTTGTACTTGAAGCATAGATTGTCCAAAACATGATGAGAGACCCACAGGGTAATATATCAATCAAGATATATATTTTCAGCAACTAGTATCTGGGTGCTTCTTCCTTTATCTAGTTATCACACTTTAACACACATCTGATAAACAAAGCCCTTATATTAATGTTTGCATATATTATTCATCTCTTGTCTGGCTCCAGAAATGATTTCAGTTGGCTTCTCCATTGAAATTCTAGATTTCTCATGTGAATACTAATACTTTCATCTGGATACAGAAGAATTTTCATCCTTATTATTTACCTGATTGCAAAAATATAACAGTGCAGACTTACAAAAACTACGAGAGAGAAGAGAGATTGATATTTTTAGTCAGCAAAGCGTGTGCAGTGTGAAAGAGGATAAACGAAACCTATGTGATTGTTTTCACTTATGCTCTAATCACTCTGCCTTTCCTTAAGACTGATCTTGCACTGGTAACAGTTATGGTGAATTTTCATTGATCATAAAGTGCAGGTCCTAAATCAGAAGGACAACTGGCTTAATTCAGATTAGCTGATCCTTTTATCTCTACTGCCAACATGGTACTCTATCGTTGGATGTGAAAGGAACGTCACAAGCACCTCAAGAGAATTTTCTTAATATCCAAATGATAACAAGGTCAGATGCTCATGACCAAAAAGGTCATCAAGGGACCATTTGATATTCAAGTTAAAAATGTTTTTTAAAGAAAGCAAATGCTGTAATCACTGCAATTGTTTCAAGTATATAACTACTAAAAATAAAAGAGAAATAAAATATTATCTTGCTTTGTTTATTTTGTCTCTAGTTTCATTGATTCTTGCACATACCTAAGAGATTATGCAGATTATGCAGTGCTTTAGATTGAATCAAGTTGCAGTAAATAACTGCATAGCATAGCATAGCAAAATCATTCCCTTTATTATCTTTATATCGATACATAGAACAAGTATTTTTCAAATGGTCATTTGTAAAATTTTAGCATCGTGTGTTGGTGCTCTTTCAAACTTGCATGGGGGAAAATAGATGAAGAGTGCATGGTTTGTTTCCTTAAATATAGTAGGTTTACTTGTAGAAAAAAATAAGACTGAAAGAATGTTTGTTACCCAAAGGCAAAGTCCCCGTAGGCTGGGCAGACTGTTTAAACACTGTTATATCCACTGTGTATGTTACTTGTATAAAGCATTAAAGAAAATCTACAGCATATGAGTTCCCAGTTCTTTCTGCTGGGTGTTTCTATTGGAGGATATTCATCACCCACGAGCTCCAAACACTGAATTATTCAATGGAACCTCAGGCAGCTCTTGCTTCAATGGTGAGCACATACAACATTATGTCTCCCTTTACCTATCTATGGGTTTCCTTGATTATGGGCTCTGTTTATTAAAGAATACAGCCCTACACATTTGACTTCTGCTGGAGCTTGGTGAAGAGATTGTACGTAGTATGGTTTTTTTGTTGTCATTTTAACTGATTTGGTGTCTTTAATGGTACCCACTAGTCTAGTAGTGTTAGAGATAAGTATCTGTCAGCAGTTTTACAGTAACCGATTCCTGTCAGGATCTATAACTTGACTATAGAAGAAAGTCTCTCTGAGCTGAAATTTGACATGCAAAATCTCAGTCTGAAGGAAGGGCAGAGGCGAAAAAATAAATGAACTCTTTATGTGCTGGATGATTCCAGCTGTGCTTTTGTCTAAAGCCACCCAAGATAACTTTATTGTTCTAATCTTTTATTTTAAATTAGGGAACTCAGAGGAGAGGAGCTCAATTTTCTGCCACATTTTTGATATACAAGAAATAACTATTGTGAACAAGTAGAGTTTAAGATGTGTAATTTGGCCTCTTTAAATCAATTTCATTATTTTTTCTCAAATTCTCCCACCTCAGGGTCAACAGTTGGCATGTTTATAGATTAATCAGCAATATTTTTGTGTTAAATAGTTTGATGCCTGTTTAAGTGTCTAGGTTTTATCCTTTTAAGAATTTTATATTCTATCTAGAGTGATAAACTAAATCACAAAATATAGAGCAAAGTACTCTAAAGTTAATGATATGCTATAAATTATCTCTCCTTTTCTCCCAGTTATGGCTTTACCATTTCTTCTCAGATCTCAAAATTTTACTGTTTTTTCTCCTCTAATTTCTTCACAAACTTCCAAGCTCTCCTCCCTGATTCTAAGGGATTCAAATGTTGGCAAGTTTTGGATAAGAAAAGCAGGGTCATTTTAAATAAATAAAACCATAAATAAAAAGGCACTAAAAGAGTATCTATCCTATAGCACATCTCCATAAATGAATGGTACATATGTTTGTAACCTTCTTCTTACAATCATTTTTATTATTATATGTAAAAAGCACTCTTGAGTTAGCAAGGTAAAGTTAGTGAATGTTTTCTTAAATAATAATTAAACCGAAAGAATTGGGCCTTTCCTGTTAGCAAAAATGCTCTACTTGTTTAGAGTTTATGCATTCTTAATTGTGGTGTGTTTACCTGAAGACCTGGTCTCGTATTTCCCATACCTGTGCTACTCAGGACATAAAGAACACTAGAAGCTGCATTTCCAGATAATAGTCTGAAATTTGCTGCATTCTTCTATCCCCATTCTGATTCCTTAAAAGGGTGTGGAAAACTCACACTCACCAAAACACAACTTCCTTTCTCTGACACCACGGTGTCCCTTCTCTTTACTGCTCAGCACTTGGTATCTTCATTTGGACCAGAGTTCTACCATTGACTTCTAATTGGAAACTTGCCTAACTCAAGCCAACACCCTTCCTACTCCCCATTTTCCTGTTTCTGACGAGGCTTCTTCCTCAAAATACTAGAAAAATATCCAAATATTGCCACCTGTCTCACTTTTAGTATTATTATTGGCTGATACTTTTCTTGTTTCTCCTGTGAAATGGGACTCCCTGAATTATCAGCTCCAGTCTAGGTAAGCTGTAGTTCACCATGCTTATTGAGACTCTCAAAATTAGACAATTGGCCATTCCATAAGATACTTGGTTCTACAATGGGGTTGATTGTTTTGGCCTAGGTTCTAGCTTCCTTCCCTTCCCAGCAGCCTTAGAATTTCTTTTGCTGTTGAGCAGAGACAGATTCTTGTTTGGTGGGATTTGAAACCTATTCAATGCAGGAGGGGCATTTCTTTTAAAACAAGAATATAAAATTATAAATATAATGTATAATTTAGAGCCTTGGGAGAGCCCCAAGCAAATGAGGGGACCAACCTAAAGCTTAAACTTTATTTGCTTCATGGTAAATATGCCTGTGCCTCTGAGAATTAAAGGGACAATTAAGGGTGCCCACATGTTTCATCCAGGAACAGTGTAGTTAACCAGTGTAGTTACTCAGCTAAAATAATTATTTTTTTTTTTTTACATTTTTACTTCAAAATAATTTTTGACTTATAGAAAAGTTGCAAAAATAATATAACTAGCCTCCATATAGCCTTCACCTAGCTTCTTCTAATGCTAATATTTTATATAGCATTAGAATTTATTAAAATTTATTAAAATTAAATTAACATTGGTGCAATGCTATTAACTAAATATCAGACTTTATTATTTGGTTTTCACCGGTTTTTCCGCTAATGTCCTTTTTCTGTTCCAGGAGCCAATCTAAGATGGCAAATGCTATCCTTTGTGATGTCTTCTTAGTTTCTTTCATACTGTGATGTTTCCATAGGCTTTCCTTGTTTTGCATGACCTTGACACTTTTGGAGAGTACTAAGCAATTATTTAATAGAATATCTCTCAAATGGGGATTTCTGCTATTTTCTCATGATTAGTTTATTTGCCATTTTTAGCAAGAATGTCATAAAGTAATATAGCCTCCTCAGTGCATGATATCAAGAGGTACATGCATCAATTTGTCCTATTACTGATGATGTTAATATTGATTTCTTGGGTACAATAGTGTCTTCTTGGCTTTTCAGTGGTGAAGTTACTATTTTTTCCTTTGAAATTAGTAAATATCTGCAAATACTCTATTTCTCTTTAAACTTTTGTCTACTAATTTTAGCATCCATCTGTTTCCCTCATTTCTTCTGCATTCATTAATCGGGATTCTTTTGTAAGACAGCAATAATTGCTGGAGGCAAGAGACACCATTTATTTATTTGTTCGATTACTTATTTATTACACTATGGATTCATGAATATTTATTCTGTGGGTTATAATCTAGTATTATCACTATTTATTTTGTTGCTCAAATTGTTCCAGCTTTGGCCATTGGGAGCTCTTTCAAGTGGGCTTCTATGTCAAAAGTAATTTTGAAATAATTAGTCTTGTGTGTTTTTCGAACATTTTGAAGAGAACACTTACTCCACGATCAAATTTCTTAAGCTCTCTGCTTTCCATCCTGTTTAATAACCTTACACACAATGGCTGCTTCTATGCCTAAGTCTTTAAGCCTGCCCCAATTCTTGCAGCCCTTGTACCAGCATGCTTCCTGCAGTCCTCTTTCCCCACTTTGTATTGGACTCTTCATCACAGAAACTCAAGAATAGTCTCACAAATGAACCTTGGAAGGCTTGAAGAATGGATAAAACTTGGCTGGCTAAGCATTCTCTTTAGTTGCCAAAGAAGAAAGAATGATTTATTTTACCCAGCTCATACCCACATACTAGGTGTTTTAATACGTCCTTAACAAACTTTATCATCTTTATTTCTCACAGCTCACCATATCCCTGCTTTAGAAATGAAGCAGCTGAAATTGCCTTGTTTAAAGTAGCACTACTATTAAGTGGGAAATCGAGGATTAAAATGTATTTTGATAGTGCTTCTATATAGTGATATGTTTCATGGAGTTAGACCAACACTGCCTGAGCTATGTGGGTTGTAAAAAATGACTATGGTTGGAACAGACAGAAATCAGGCGAGAGGAATTATAGATTTATAGCATGGATAACTACTTGAAAATAAATGGAGTGACTATGAAAAGATCGCCACAATGTTCCAAATTTTAGCGTCATAAAACTTGTTCTTTAAGATGTTTTGTGAGGGTCTACTTTTGGGCATAAAAGCACAAATAGAAAATCAAGAAAACCAATTTTTAAAAGTATCTTTAGAAGAAAATTCCATGTATTTTCAGTTCTAAGCAGAACTACAATTTTGACAGTTTCTGATTATGATCATTTTTTGATGTTTTGTCAGGGAGGGAGAGAGCTCTAGATTTTGGGGTTAGGGATACCTGGTGCTTTTATGCAACAATAAAGAAAATTAAGCCCTTGATTTTTGAGACCCCCTCACTTTAAATTTTAGAAAGTGATGGATCACCTAGCAATCCATTGCATTCAAACGATGTAATTGCAATTGTCCTATCCTTAATTACTTTAGATAATTATGATTTATTTGAATATGTTGTAAATGTACAGTGATTTATGTTATTCATCGTAATGGTTTTTGAAGCCAGCTTTGAAATATGTATACATTATATGCATCATGTATGTTTACATTTTATAGTGTAAAATAGTCAAATTTTTATTCCTATCCCACAAATATTGCTAATAAAGAGTGGATGGTATTGACACTTATTTCCACAGGCTATCCACTTGGAAAGGTTGGAATTGCTAAGGTTTCATGGGGAGACTGTCAAAGTTCAGACAATTATATTGCAAAAATGAAGGAGAAAAATGATATTCTCAATGTTTTGTTACATAAAATTCACAGAAGAAATGTTTGAGGCACACAAAACCAGACCGTAATGCAAATCCATACAATGCTTATATGTCTGCGAACTCTGTTCTGGACTCTAAAATGAAGGAAAAGAGACTCTGTGGTCTTTGGCTCCCTTGAAATTTTGCCTCTCCTTAGAAATGTATCTCTTTCAAAGTGTAGAGCCTGATTTCAGAAGAAAGGGTGATTTAAGCTGGATTGTGTCAGTGAAGGATTTATGTAAGAAAAGCATTCAAAATGCATCTTAAAGAATAAGATGAGGATTTGAACATTTCAAATAATAGGGAGGAATTGAAGAGCAGGGAAGATTTTCAGGCAGCAGAAACAGCACGAGCAAAAAGTGGAAAA
Organism: Lepilemur ruficaudatus; assembly: GCA_963574885.1. Taxonomy (NCBI): domain Eukaryota; kingdom Metazoa; phylum Chordata; class Mammalia; order Primates; family Lepilemuridae; genus Lepilemur; species Lepilemur ruficaudatus. The sequence continues at coordinate 56,117 of CAUYRT010081393.1, read as the reverse complement.
ACGTGGGGCATATACAAGCAGTAGAGGACAGGATAATGAGAATTAAATTTAGGAAAGTGGAATCTAATTAGATTGCCAAAGTAAGTAATTTGTATTTTACTCTATAAGTGCAGAGATAAATCATTGAGTTTGTTTTCAATAGTGTAAGGACATGGTCAAAAGTATGCCTTAAAAATTTGAATTTGGCACTAAGATAGATTGGAGAAGGACGATATTAGAAGCAGAAAGAACAGTTAGGAAGTTAGCCTAGATGAGAGGTAATAAATATTGTAAATATTTATTAAAGAGTGAAATAGACAAGATGGTTGAAAAAGAGACCATTGCGTTAAAATTCAAAGGGGTGAATTTGTGAGTTAGTACATTTTTAAAATTTTTTTTAAAGAAATTGGTAAAGTTATTTTTGTTCATATTGACAAGAAAAAGTGAATTTATCAAAAGACCTAGAAGCCTTTCATGTAGTTTTTACAGATCATTTAAAATATATATTTAAGAACCCTATTTTAGAAGTGGATAACAATCAATTGTTTATTAAGAGGATCATAAAATTGACTTGTATGTACAACTCATATTGATGTTTTAATTCTGAATCCCTGATATGTGATACTTATTGTCTATACACTGTATTATTCATTTCCCATTTTTGCATGTATGTAAGTGTTAATTATAACTCTGATTTAACTTCACTTTCATACTGTTTATCTTATTTCCACAATTAGATTGTAAGGTCATTCATTCAGGATAGCAAAAAACCTTAATCTTTATATATTTAATATTCCCACAGCACTGAGAATAGTTGCTTAGCTATGGGAGAAGGATTAATATGCATTTATTTTTTTAACTGACACACTGAACCAAAGATTGAGTCAATATTGAAGTATAAGAAACTTTTAGTGTAGTAGGTGTGGCTGCTGCAATTATATTGGATATTTTCCTTTGAAATTGTCCCAAACATCATGAATGTTGAAGTTTGTAAAAGCAATTTTATTGCAAAGGGAATCTTTGTTCTCTTTATTGAAAGAGATTTCATGAAAGAAACTTCAAGAATGATATTTTTGTTTTTTAGTATAATCATCTGGATTGGAATGATGACTCATGACAGACAGGTCAAACAGGAAGTTAACAATTTGAAACTCAGTGAGTTTTCTTAGATTTCTGCAGGAGGAATATTAGATATCTGGATCAAACTCCTTAACATTAAGAAAATAAAATAATGCAACACCATATCAATGCAGGTACATTTCTAGTAAACTCTATTGCTATATACCCACTTTAAAAAAATAAAAGAGTTAATCTTCTACCTTCCTATCTCCTTGTGGCTCTGAAAATGTAAAATAACATAGATGTTATATTTTAAGTGAGAAAACATTAAACCATGTGGTTTGAAATAGCTATGTGCTAAACCTCTTTGGGTATAAAGCAATGGTCTCAAAATCATTTATAAATTTTATATACGTATATGTCCTTTTCTTAGAAGAAGAAAGGCTATTTGTTGTCATCGTTCCCTCTGCCCTGTAGGTAGCATTCATTGAATAGCAATAGCACAAACATCTGCCCCCAAATCAGTTATTTTGCAGTTAGCCGTCTTCACTCTGACCTCCAAAACATTGCTGGGCATGTTCTTGGCTTCCGTTTAAATATTAAACAAACTGAATAAATATTAAACACAACATAAGAAAAACTATTCCCTTATAAACCTAGTAAAAGGACCCTGTATTGCAAAGATTTTCCGTTAAAAATATGTACCAGGTGCTATTGGACTCATGCATACAAGTCGTCATTATTCTTTGTAAAGAGCTTCCAAAAAATTGGAGATAATGCATTTGTGCTAACCATTGCGATATAAAGCAGAACACGCTGATATGAGCAGGATACATGATTAGAAGTGATAATAAATGGTATAACATTTCAAAGAAGGAAAGTATCAACTCCAGTTGGGCTTGTCAAACAAAAGTCCTTAGGAAATGTAAGAGTTTAATTGGGTGTCAAAGCACGGTAGGATTTAGAGAGTTAAGTATTAGGAGGTGGGGAACTACAGGCTAAGAGGGTAACAAGGCTAAGTTACAAAAATGAAAAAAACACTAATCAAATTTGGAATCTTGAAAAAGCTACTTTATGTTGAATTCCAGGTATTCATAGATTTGGATTTTGAATAATTATTCTGAGCCTTCATTACATCTGGTACCACACTCCACAGTTCAATCTTTAACCTCCTTGCTTTACCAACCTCACTCCTGGATTCTTGTGTGCATGATCAGCTTGCCTGACCAGCTTGATGCCCTATTTAATCTCCTTCATCCTTGATCTTGGCTTCTGTTTCTGATGACTTTTCACTTTATATTAATAAAACTTCTCCTTGAACTTCTCCCTCTGCTCACTGTCCTGCTCTTTGGCAACCTCAAAAGCACGATGGAATAGCACATGGCATGTCCAAGGAACACAGAATTGATTTAGCAGTTGGGAAGAGAAGATGTGTGTGATCAAGTAGTGAGAAACAAGATTAAAAGTTAAAGGAAAGCAGTGAAGGAGATTAAGTAATATAGATTTTATTCAATAGATCAGTATCACCCCCATTTTTTGCCATGCTTTTCCACTCTTATTATTTTATTTTACTTAGTTTTTTTAATTGGCTCATTTTGAAAATTTTATATTCATTCTAAGCAATGAATTATCCATAAAATCATTGTTTGAAGTGATAATTAAACTTTTTATGGCCATTATTATAGATACATAGCTACTAAAACTATTTTTTTTCCCATTTGAACCAATGTTATGTGTCCCATTATTTGGCAAATACTATTATAATAATGGGCAGCCATTAAGCCTTTATCTAGAGAATTTTAGCAAGATTAACTTCATGGTGGTATGTAGAATGACTGGAGTTGGGAAAATAGAAGTTTAAAGTAAATATACAGTTATCCATTAATAAAGACCTGTATTAGCGCCTTTGCAATGGAATAAAAAGAAGGAAATGTTACAAGAGATATGAAAGAAAATAAATAGATATTACTGATAATTTGAAGTGGTTGGCAAGTTTAAAAGGATGACAAAATTTGAGTCTTGGAAAATGATTGTAAAATCAATAAAAGTAAGATTGTCTAGAGAAAGCACTGGTTTATGAGAAAAGGTAACATGTTTAGTTTTGGAGTTATTAAATCTAGGGATCTGGTAGACAAGATGTTGAAAGTCAAGGACTGGAGTTCCTGAAAGGTGTTGACCTGGGTGTCAGTGGCCTGGTGATGAGGGTTGTAACCATGTGAGTAGCAAAGTTCTCTTAGGGGGAGTGCATAGAAGAAACTAGCAGAGGATTGAAGAGACAGCTTTGAGGGAAAGCCTGTGTTTATTGTGTGCAAGGAGGAATGAGAGGCAGTGATGGCAACAGAGAAGCTACAATCAAGCCTGTCAGGGAGGAATTAATACAGTGTGTTTATGTGCACACTGAGCAAGAGTGTTGTCTAAAAATGGTTCAGTGGCTAGAAATAAAACTCCCTATGTTTTCTGAGTAGTTGACAGTGCTAAGGATGATTTTTAAATTGGGCATTAAGATGGGCAGGGAAGAGATCTGGTCAGAATGTAAAGACTTGATCAAACACAGACTCTAGAAGAGTTGGTAACAGGCAGCTGGTGATAAGGGTGGGTCTGACTGGGGACGGCCTTATGAAGGGACTGTGGTTTAGACATAGAGAAATACACAAGTGGAGCGGGAAAAAGTGTGGCTTGAGTTGAGGAGGACATAAAGTAAGGGGAATGTTATCCGCGTGAAGACACTAACGTGGTAGAAGTAAGATGGAAATTTAGTAACCAATATTAATTTTCCAATATGACTGGGACCAACGAATGACAAGGAGCTAAAAAAATACTTTGTCAGTTTGGTCTTATGGTTGTATAGGCAGTAGACTTTTAGCAAGATTTTAAAATGTACTGAATTTTGACCATAAAAACAAACTGCTTTTGAATTCTGCAATCATTGATACTGGTTGCGCCTGGTGTAAGGAGTAAGTTAAAGACATACAGTGACAAGGAGATTTTATAGAGTGCCAAAGCCATGCTGAATTTATTCCTTTTAATTGTGTTCCATATTCCCCTTTTATGAGTATTCCCATATAAAATGGTACATAATATTTAATGAATACAGGCCTATAAGATCTCCTGAATTTAAATTCTAAGTATGCACATGAATGGAGTTCAATAAAATTATTTTATTGGTGCAAAGGAATGCACCCACAGATGCTTCCCTACTTCTCTGCAGTTTAATTTTTTTTAAACACAGAATCTGCTATGGAAACAGAGTAATTAATGTTGCCTGTCTCACAGTCTACTCACCAAATTTACAGCTAAAAACGCAGCTCCAATCAATTCTTACTGTGTCTTAACATCATGTTTTTCATCCCTATCTCATTCTTTTGTTAATTAAATAAGATTTGTTATTTTCTGGCTTGCAATTCAAAGAGCTCACTGAACTTCGCTAGTTCAAAATTCAAAGGCTTTGTGCTATTTTTATATTGAAAAAGAATCAATTTAGTTTAGTAAGAGATTATGTATAGAGAGTAATGGTCTAATCAGAGACCTGCAGGCTTTGAAATATTAAGTTACATTTCTATTTCAAGTTATTCTTCTTATCGTCTTTTTTTCCCCATTAAACTGGGATCAGAGTAGAGAATGCCTTTTATAAAGAATTTAAATGCCAGCAAATGATCACTAAGAAAGGCAAAGGTTGATAAACACCATTTGTGCAGATGTATTAACTACCAAGTCCATTAATGCATTTTAATAATACATATTCAATTATAATTCACCTGGGCCAGACCATCCAGTCATTAATTGACAATTGCAACATGTGTACTTGCTTTTTAAACAGATATCACACATGTCCTCTTCAATTGCTTTGTTCAAACAATACCATGTGATCTTGTGTCCGAGCTTGTTTTTAAGTCCCCTTACTCCTTTCCATTCACTTAGGGGTCCAGCTACCCAACCTTGTCTGACTTTCAAGTTTTCTTCCAAGAACCCTTGCCTCAACTTAAATATTTACTCTATGTTACCCACCGAAGCTCACGTTCAGTGCTGTGAATCAAGATTCACATTTTAAATGGAATACCTACTGAAGATACAGAAGTAAAATGGAAATAAATGCTCCTTGAAACCAGAAGGTGCAGTCCTTTGAGTATTACATGAAAAAAAAAAGCCATTTCCTATATCATTTGCATTTAGCTAAAAGTATTTTGCTTAAACGCCTAAAAGTGTCTTGGGTGAAAATTTTCTCAGAAACACTAGTAATATAAAACTAGCAATAAAATGAATTCTCCTCTAGTTGGTTGTGTAACCAGTCCCCCATCAAACAAATTTCAGTGACCCCTATATAATCTTCTCCCTTAACTATTTGACCTTTTGAGCTGTTTCCTAGAAATGATGGACTTTCTGCAAGACAAAGGGGCTGAGATTTTGAAGGCTCCTGAGCAGACTTCCTGATCCCAAGATTCATCATCCACTACAATCTGCCCCCAATGTAGGTAGCCCCTTGTGAGATACACCACGCATGCCCCAAGGCACATGGCTCCTCCTTTAAAAGCCCATGGTATCCGTTAGTAGAGAGACTATTTGAGGCAGCTTCTCTCATTCTCCCTACAGTTGTCTGTTGTACTAAAAATTCCTTAATTCCTTGGCAATCCTTGTTGTCTCAAAAATTGGATCTTTTTGTGATGAGGAACTACAGCTAGACAGAAACCCCCTTGCGGTTTCAATAACAGTTGGTCCCTCAGACCAGGAGAGCACACAGCGTGGTACATAGAGAGGTACAGCCATCTTGCCCATCTGAGGGGAGGTGTTTTCAGCAAAGAGAACTTGTACTTGAGCTTAGAGTTGGGATCAACCTTTTGTAGCCTTGCAAGCTTGATCAAACATTCACACTAAATGTTATATAATGATGAGTTATATCACAGACATCTCTAAGTGGGACTAATGCAGAGAAGAAGTTGAAAATTTGTGAGTTTTTTCACCCATTTCTTTGAATCTTCACAAGCTTGCTATTTGGTCTAGCATCCTTTCTTTGCCTGCTTTTTTATGGAGGAAGGATGAAGAGTATTCCTTTTTGTAGCCTAATAATAGTAGGGAATAAAGGCATAGTCTCTGCTTCTACCTTGGATCTGTTAAGAAGACTGTGTCGCATCCCTGTTATTACTCAAAATGAACTTAGGTACTTCTTCCAGCCTCATCCATTCCTTTATTTATCCTTATGTACTTCCTTCTCTCATTTGTTTAGTTGCTAGTATTTTTGCTCTTTTCTTCTATGGTATACCTGTTTTGTGGACCCAAAGACAGATTTGGTGTTTCCAGGTTTTCACTTCAACTCTCTGCGGGATGTAGTTTGCACTTAGCCTTCGCTTTAAGCAATTCAAACACTCCAGCCTCAAGACCTAACCCCTTTTAAAAACTGCTTAGCTGAAACTCCAATTGAGGCACTCCAACCTTCCTTTAAAGTAGGGGACAGCCTTTGGGCCAAATATGTGTCACAGCCTGTTTTTGTAAATGAAAGTTTTATTGAGACACAATCAGGCCCATTCATTTACACATTGTCTGTCGCTGATTTCATGCTACAATGACAGAATTGAGTAGTTCAAACAGATACCATAAAAGGCAAAATCTATTTATATAAAAAGTGTCCAAACCCTTGCTTTCAGAAAGTTTGGATAAGGAGGCGCAGAGCTGATTCTTTTTTTTTTCTTAAGGGAATTTATGTCTCCTCTATTAAGCATTTCCAGGCCAAAAATGAACTCCATTTTTTCTTAAAATAATTATCAGATGGTGCACGTAGGTCTACGTCATAATCCCTATGTGTTGGAATTACATATTTTGTGCTTCTCATTAGATTATTTTTGATTAATTATTGAGAAAGAATTCATCATGTTAATAAGAAAAACTAAAATAATCTTTCTCCTCAAATAGCTTATAGAAAATTGAAAGCAAGACAACTCTTTCATCAGAATTTTTCACAGAAAATATTTATTTCTGCTTCCTTTTAAAATTTAGAACGGAAGACAGGCTGGGCCTGCATTCCAAATTGATGACAATTGACTGGTGCTAAGTAGCTACTGTTCCTGGAGCTGGGCCTGCGCCCTCCAGCACACCCTGGCCGTCAGCACTCATCCCATGTGTGCATGTGCCCTTATCACTCTGGCCCATGTCATTGCTCCTGGGGTAATCTGAGTGTGGGAAGATCTCCACTCGAGTTTTCAGCACTTCCTGAACAGGTGCAGAGCCACATGTGCCAGGGACTATTGTTCTAAATGGATATTTTAAAGAAATCCTGGGCCTTGTATCTATTCTACTTTTTAAGAGCCAAATTTTGGCCTCTTGGGGTTACAAATAAAATTGGTATATAGCTTCCAATCAAACCAAGACACTATGAAGAAAGAAGATGCTTACCAAAGCCAGAGATCTGAAATATTAGACGTGGCTCTAAAAGTCTTTTGTTCTAATGAGCCAAAGAAAAAATAGGAACCACTAAACCCAAACCAATAAAGATGTGTTTTATTAGCAGAACTGAATGGAGAATTGGAGAGTATGAACATGAGTATTTATTGCTGCAAAAGTTTTAGAAGGCCTAGAAAGAAAGAGAGCAGCTGTGCTGCCCGGGGCTCCTCAAGATAAAGTGCTCTCATTGTTCCTCTGAGTAAGAAAGATACCATTCAGGAAACTGGTGGACTGTATCTGATCCTTGTTTAGTGGGAACAGCTCTGTGGGCTCCAAAAGGGTCACTGACTGCTTCACTTGCTGAGCTTTCATTACTCCTTCCACACTTGCCAGCTCATCCATGCAGTTCTTACATTAGCTTGGCTTCAGTCGGAGTGGGGGTAGTGACAGAAGGGTAACCTGTTTTGCCTGCTTGGGGGAAATAAGCTTTGCAAAACTGGCAAAGGAAGGCAAGAGGAACAGGGGCAGAAAGTGCTGGGACATCAGGGTGAAAGAAAAAAAGGCAAGAGACAATGTTTCTAACTCAGCTTCAATAATGAATATTCATATTCTTTAAATGATTGGCAGTAATGCCAGATTTCTCTCTCTCTCTCTAACACACACACACACACACACACACCCTTTCCTTAGAGTAGAACAGAACTCAATATCAGAGAAGGAAAAAAAAACCTAGCCCTCAATGATAAGTAGTTTAATGATTTACACTTGAAATTAGGAGAAAAATATTTAGAGTGCATATTTTTACAGCATTTTGTCCATTTTTCAGGTTAAAGATTTTCCTTTGTTCATCAAATGATGCTTCTAGATCTTTACTATGTCAGGATGTAGATTCTTCATCCAATGTGGAGTAACACATCATCCCTTGATTCTCAAAGGATAAGAATTTGTACTTTTAAAAAGAAAAAATCTGGTCTACTTCTGCTCTTGTGTAACGTTCTTAGTATCTGTATATAGAACTAAGTTTTTCAAAACCTCTTATTTTATAATTACACTGTGCAATCATATATATTTCATGCTGCACAAGTATCCTAGAATAAAGAATGAAATGTTATGTGAGGAAATCTACGTTATGAAAAGTTATGAGTGAAATAATTAGATCTACATGAAAAGTTGTTCATGTTCATTCCACTTCTATATTTGTCTTCAAAAAGGCCTCACAAAACCTAACCACAGAGAAGCAATATGACTGAGAGCAGAGTAATGGGACTGGGACCATGCCCTGGGTTTTTCTAATATTCTAAAACCATCTATGGAGGAAAACCTAGCAGAAGACACTATTCTAAGGAGGAAAACCATGTGCTCGTGGTGTCATGGTAGATAAGAAAATGTCTCAAATGTTTAAAGAAAGAAGAGCATTAAACTTTTTGATTGGTGCTGAAAAATTGGATGCGAACGTAGATTTGACAAGATGCCAATTGCTGATGGCTTTGCTAAGAGCAGTGTCATTGAAATGGTTGGGTTATAAACCCTACTGGTTGGATTAATAGGAAAAAGGGATGTAGGGGAAACAAAAATCTCCTTCAAGAAATTTTGTTCTGTAGGAGAACAAGGACCTAGAGTGAGGTAAACTGCAGGTTAAGGGATTTTCTCTTAATATGAGAATTGTAAGAGTACTTTTGTATATTGAAGGGAATGAACCATTAGAGATAAAGGAAATAATAATGAAACAAACTGGAGGTAATCACTGAGTAAAAGAGTTCTGTGAAGGCAGGTAGGGTTGGAATCCCAAACACAAGTAAAGAAGCCGACCGTTAATGAAGGACATGAAAGCTGTTATAATTGGAGGTAAGTCAGAGAGAATGGTCATAGATCCAAGTAAGTTGATAGATGTGATGGTTATCCAATGGCTTCTATTTTTTTTTTCAGTGATTTAAGAAGCAAGCTAAGAAGGTGTTGGGAATTTGAAGAGAGATGATAAGATACGAAATAGTAATTTTGAAGAGTGAACATTCTAGGAAAGTTGGGCAGACGTGGGGCTCATTTAAAATTAGTGGTCATGAATACACAGACCAATTAGCAATTTTAGCACCCTGAATTTATGCTGCAGGCACCAACTGGGTTGATAATAGGTTTAATCAGATTTAAGAAATCACTTGTAAGGTCATCTCCTTTAATTGCTCTTTCTAGATAGAGTTATTTGTTGTCTGAAATTCCAGTTTCATAAAAACTCAGGACCATAACAATCATAGAAAGGTGTAGAAAACAAGAACAAACCCAGATGCCAGTTAGTATACTTGTGTTAGTATACAGACAGCCTTGCTTTTGCACATTAAATGGCTGTATCACTCAGGAAGAGGGTGGATCCTAGTGACAGGCTTTCTTACGTTCTATCACCACATGTACACAAACACTCTGTTTCTTGACACTTGATCTTAAAATAATATACAATACACATGTCCATTTCCCATGGGTGGAAGTGAACAGAATTAATAAAATCCATGTAAATAAAATTCAAAGATGAGGTGAAGGGTATAGTGCTTTCAGGCTATGGCAAACCATAGATCTCTAAATAGAAGGAAAAAAGGACTAAGCCAAAGAGTAGACAATTGGTGATTTGTATCAGCCTGTCCATATATGCCTTTATTTGGGCACTTAAGAATGTTTCATGAGTTATTTGTTTCTCAACAATATCAACAAGCCTTGATATCACCTCAGAGGAAACCTTGAATTAAGTGGACAATGGGTATGGGAAGGCCAGTGTTTCATACTCATTGTTGTTTGATGAGATTATCAAAAACAGTTATTTTCCTACTACCCTTACTATCCCATTGGCTAAATATCAAAACACAAAATGGTGCCTGCATAACCATTATATGGACATTTTGGTATGACTTCCTTCTATACATACCAAAGCAAACACCCTGGCCTGTTAATTTTCCAAACTTTTCCAGATTTTAATCTCACAATGAAATATTTCTTTAGCAGGAAGAAATGGGTGGGTCAGTAGACCTGCTTGCAGGCTTATATTAGTCTGCTCAGTTTGCCATAACAAAATAACACAGACTGCGTGGCTTACACAACAGAAATGTATTTTCTCATATTTCTAGAGTCTAGAAAGTCCAAAATCAAAGTCTAGTAGGGGTCAGTTTTTGGTGAACGCTCTCTCTCTTACTTGAAGGCAGCCACTTTTTCTCTGAATCCTCATATGATCTTTTCTGAATGTTCATGTTGGGGTAGAGGAAGGAATCGGGTGGGGAGAGAGAAATTGAGCTTCCTGGTGTCTCTTATAAGGACACATCTTATCTGATTAGGGCCCCATACTGAAGACCTCATTTTACTTTAATTACCCCCTTGTAGGCCCTATCTCTAAATATAGTCACATTAAGGGTTAGGACTTAAACAAATGAATTTGGAGGTGGCGAGACAAAGTTCAGTCCGTAGCAAAGCTTATGCAGTTTTTTATAGTACCAGAGTGGATGAATGCCTCTGTGGCCATCCATGGTCCATTCATCTGAGTCCTTCACAGAATTGGGCCTGCCGTATAAGCTCATCATTCATAAATTTTCAGGTGAGAAGGAATAGTTTTGTGGACACAAGGGCTATGTGAACTATAGGGCAGCTTACTTGCTTTTATCCCTCATGTGTTGTATATCACTGTGTGTGCATGTAGTTGGATTTGATTTGTTAAAGTGTGTTTTGAATTTGGCATCTATATCCCTGAGGGATATTGATCTTTAGTTTTCTTATATTTTTTTGTCTGGTTTTGGTGTTAAGGTAATCTGTCTCATACAACAAGTTGGGAAATATTTCCTGCTTTTCAATTTTCTCAAAGAGTTTGTGTAGAATTAGTATTTTTTTTTCCTTATATGTACGATAGAATTCATCCATCAAGCTATCTGGTCTTAGAGTTAACTTCAGGGAAGGTTTTAAAATACAAATTCAATAAATTGGCATAAAATGGTTCTTAAAGTTTTCTTCTCATAATTTTAATTACTGTTGAATCTGCAGTGATTTCCTTCTCCCAGTCCCAATATTGGTAATTTGTGTTTCTCTTCTTGTTTTTTCTGGTCAATTTGACTAGAGGTTTATCAATCTATTTGTTCTTATATAAAAAAAAAAAACCAAAAAACAGATTTTGGTTCCATTGATTTTTCTCTATTATTTTGTTTTCTATTCCATTAATTTTTGCTCTGATTGTAATTATTTCATTTCTTCTGCTAGCTTTGGGTATATATCACTCTTTTTACTAATAATATATTTTCTTCAAGTGGGAACCAAAGTCACCTTAATTAATTGCTACTCTAGCCTTTCAGTTCTCAGGCCAAAAGTGTACATTCTCCTTGGAATTCCTTTTTATCCATTTGTACCTTTTATCCAACATACCAGGAAATTCTGTTGTCTATGTCTATGGCACAATTTAGTACATCTCACCCATCTCCAGGGTTGCATTTTTGGTCCAATTCACTGTTACCATGGCCTGAATTATTGCAGTAGTTTCCAACTGACCTCCTTGCTTCTATATATTCTTGATCTTCTATAATCTATTCTTAAAACACAGCCAGAGTGACCTTTTTGAAATGTTAAGTCAGATCATGTCACACTTGTGCCCATACCTTCCAGTGGCTTCTCACCTTCCTCAAGCCAAAGTTCTCACTATGACCTACTAAGCTCTAGAGAATGTGATCCTCTGTTGATCCTCTGACCTTATCTCTTACATCATCCTTATCCCTTAACCAGCCTAAGCCAGGCTCACTAACCTTCTCACTAAACTTCTCTGTATGTGTCAAACACAGCAGGTGTGTTTCTTCCACATATGTCCTTTGCACTATTTCCTCTGACTAGAAAAATCATTCACCTTGTATGTATGTGTCAATATTTACTCATTTATCCCCTTCAAATCTCTGATCAGTTGACCCTTTTCAATTTAAAATATCTCTTTCCCTCCTTCATGTACACCCCTTGCCCTTGGAACTCCTGCTTAACCATGTTCCATAAAACTTATTGTCTTCTACATACTATATCTTTATTTATTGTTTGTTGTTTACTTCCCTTCTAGAATGTTAGCCCCTTATGAGCAGACTCTTTTGTCTGTATTGCATTAGGTATTCACAGTGCTTGGAATATGTCAAACTTGACGAGATGCTTATTGAGTCAATTAATGAAAACTTTAAAATATCTGCATAGTATTTTACTCTATGAACAAAATAATTCATCCTCAATTTGGATTCTCACTTAACTGTAATAAACACACTCAAACATAAATATGTCCATCTCTAATTACTGCCTTGGTCTATGTAAGGCAGTGGTCCCAACCTTTTTGTCACCAGGGATCAGTTTTATGGAAGACAATTTTTCAAGGGACCAGTGGTGATGGTGGGGGCCAGGGAGAATGTTGGGGGGTGGTGCAGAATGGAAGCGGTGATGTGCAGCCCATTTCCTAACAGGCCGCAGATCAGTACCAGGCCTGTTGGAGAGTTGAGGACCCCAGACCAGGTTGGGGGGGTTGAGGACCATAGAGGACACCCTCAATGCTCTCCTCAGATCAACATCGGATCCCATTGGCTTGTTCTGTGTGCTCCTTTCCCAGCTACAGTGGGCTGTACTGTTGCTTGGATTCTTTCTCTTCCCTGTTCTACTTCCTCTATTCTCTTTCTAGTTTCTCCTGGAGCACTTTCTTTAAGAAGTCACTTACACATACATTCTTGTTTCAGAGGCTGCTTCTGAAGCCTGACCTAAGATAGACTTATCTTGGATCAGGCTTTTAGATAGACTATCTAACTGAATTCTATTTCCAGAAGAAGAATTATTGGATAAAGTAGAATTCACATTGTAAAAGTTCTTGCCCAAACACTAACTTTAGCTTCAAGGAAAGGAAAATAAAAGAAATTATATGATGTCTACTTTCTTTGGTTGAGAAAAGTTTAATAAATATGTCTGGTAGCTAAAACATTACACATGCTAATAGTTTTAAGTCTCTGAAAAATGTAAGATTTCCTGACTTTTGAATCTAAAGGATTTTTCTGTATAGGTTTCTCTAATTTTCATTCAAAAAATAATGCCTGAGCAATAACATACACACACATACAAACACACACACACACACATCTTCTGATCTCTGCTTGTGAGGACTTTACACATTAATTGTGGCAATGAAATATACCCATATAAGTACATGTAAGCAAACCATAATAAGTTTATCCTTATGATGGTCTAGCCTTAATAGAAGACCAAAAGCAATGTTATTGCGGACATAGCTCTTGTCCCAAGTACCCGTAGAGAAATAAAGACGAGATATTTATTCCTGGGCTAAGTAGCTGGCCAGGAAGACATATTAGGGCAATTGCAACTTCCCATTTTTGGAGACTAGAAGAAAGAAAAAAGGATTATTATTGCTTTTCTCTGAATGATGTTCCATTTTAAATTCTTCCAACACCCTTCTGTAGCTGCAATTATCCTTTTGCAGGTAAGTGAGATGATGAGGTGAAGGGAATGATATTGTGTTACCTTTTTCCTAAATAAGGATGCATATCACATTTTTTGTAACTGACTGTTTCCCATGCACTTGGTGAGAACAAAGCCGAGTAGCTGTGAAACGCAGCAAACAAGAACACCTTAGCTGCATTCATGAGAATGTTTTCTTAAAAAAAGTTTGCAGAATTACACTCATATTTACTTTCCAAAACCAAACCTACTCACTGTTCAATAAGTATCAAAGAAAAGTATTTGTCTACAATTAGGGTAGGAAACCTTTTCTCTGTGCTCATGCTTCAAATATCTCCATTTGTTGAGATACGTGAGAACCACAGCCTTGCAAATGCAGAATACCTGAAATATTTCCGTGTAATCTTCATTGATTAGAACTGCTCATTCAATATAACAAGGCAATTGTGAAATATTTAAAACTACCCAAATATTCAGCAATATATTTAAAAATTCTGTTAATTCAACTCATTAATCCTCATTAAAATTCTAGTGCTTTAAATTAATTTACCTAAGGCCATAATACATTAAGCAAATGTCTATTGGTGTGCTTCCATAACAATTCCACAATGCATGTTTGGGTCTCTCTTTTCCCTCTGCCATTTACTAGTTATGTGACTTTGGGCAAGATAATTAATCTCTTTGTGACTCAGTTGCCTCAGCTCTAGGATGGGAAAAGTAACAGTATAATTGCTGTAAGGATTTACTCAATTTCAGGATTCATATTGATCAAACTAGCCACTTCTGTCTCTAAATTAATTACAAAGGTCCAAATTATCTCTAAGGAGACTTTGGAAGCAGTGGCCAAGTGCAGCCAAGACAGACTAAGGATGGGAGGAATAGTGAGAGCCCCACTTTCACGAATCTTCTGGAAACTCCCAAAAGAATCTTACCATCTTAGGAACTCTTGTAATGTCCCCACTCATGCTCCAAAGTCTTCAGAGGCCCTCATTTCCCATAGAGTTAAGTGCAAACTTTATAGCCTGATATTTAAGGATTTTGAAAACTATCGACTCTACCTATCTTTCCACCCTACTTACCATCACTTCTCTGTGCTTCGTCTCAGTGGATGACTCCTCCATTCCGAATTTTTCCAACTTTACATCTACTTCCTGGCATATTCTTTCTGGATGTGGATTTTGTTTAAAAATCTCACTCGTATTTCCAAACTCATCCTAGATTCTCTCTTCCTAGGGGTACGACACCTTTTTTTAGCATTTGCATACATCCACATTTACTTCCTCTTGCCTCCCCATCAGCAAACACAATGAATTAGTTATGACCTCATCATCAGTTGAACTTCATAGCAATTTGTGCCTATATCTTTTTGCCAGTTTGTGACTATGTCTTTGTAATATAGTCATTCATATTCTTGTCTTCTCTATTAAATTGAAAATTCTTTGAAATAGAAATGATGCTTACTCAATATTACTCATGTTTTCTTAGAAATGTCCACCACGGTGCCCACAACAAGAAAGACCAGAATACATACCAGGCAATTAGAATCTAATTGAGGCATTCACCTCAATGGACAAATCAGAGTTCAATGCCGCCTACGTCTGCCATTCATTGGTAATCTACCAACTTTGCTCATCCCCTCTACCTCCTCGCCATTTGCACGTGTACTCAGCATTACAGGAGCCTATCTGCTGTACAGATTTCTAGAAGGGAAAAAAGAGTTTGAATGCAGTTGTCGTTTTTTCCCTTTGTTGCCTTCTGCAGGGTTTATTTCC
This sequence comes from Lepilemur ruficaudatus, assembly GCA_963574885.1. NCBI lineage: Eukaryota > Metazoa > Chordata > Mammalia > Primates > Lepilemuridae > Lepilemur > Lepilemur ruficaudatus. The sequence goes on along the minus strand of CAUYRT010081393.1, from coordinate 40,497 downwards.
TTATTGAGGCACTCTCCCAGTAGTCACGGACCCAACTAATGTTTACGCTTATAATGATTCATGTCATTAGCCAATTTATTTCACCTCTCATTAGAATACACTAAAATGTTCATACTGAAATAGAACAACAAAACCAATAAAACATCACATACAATCTACTAAAATAATCTGATAAGAACAGAGGGGATTTAACTTCAAAGGGAGAAAGACAACTGAAGTTAAGACAGTTCTGCCAGGTTATCATGTTGCCTTTGGTAATTTGTTTGAAGAGAAGGAGTGCTGGCTCTGAAGCTGCTGCCATGGAAAACGATGTGAGAATTAATCATGGGAGGATAGAAAGGAGAATAGAAACCCAGAGGTAATTGACATTTTTTTTCCAAAGGGGCCTCAGATTAACTATGCCCACAGGGAGTTTGTGGAATTATAACCTAAACTTAATAGTGATAGTGACATTTCTTTGAAAAGATTTTATCATCCTTGCTACCTGGAAGGAAGTTGAAAGTTCCAGACCCTCCAGAAACTATGGCCCTTTAAGTAAGAAATAATCAATTTTTTTTTTTTTTGGAGCTGCTCATAAAGTCTTTTAGCAATGTAAAGAGGTGACTCTATTTATTCATCCATTCTAGAAATGCCTAATGGGAATCTACTATTAATATATTCATGACTCTCTTCTAGGGGATGGGGGACACAACAATAAACAAAATAGATAAACTTCTCAACTTATTTGAGCCTCCTTTCTAATAAGAGTAACAATATAAATAAAATATGTAATATGTTAGTGACAGACACTGTACATAAAAATCACATAAGGATAGATCTCACAGAGAATATGGACATTTAAGCACATATCTGAAGAAGGTAAAGGGAAAATTCATTTGCATAAATAGGAGAAGAAAATTTTATGCAGAGGAAATATAAAGGATCTCAGGAATGAATGGGATTGGTTTGTACAAGGAAAAGCAAGGAAGCCATTCTGGCTGGAATGGGATGAGGAAGAAAAAGATAGGAGATGAGGCTAGAAAGGTAAAATAAACCCGGGTCATATGGAATCTTGTAGGTCATCATTGAGACACTGGCCTTAGTCTAACTGATATGAGGAACATAGAAATTCCAGCAGAGGAGCAGAGGAGTAACAATATATTTTTAAATTATTTATATTTTAACAAAATCACTGTCACCTCCAATAAACAGCAGGAGGGCAAGGGAAGAACAAAGAGACTAATTAGCAGGTTGCTGCAGTAATCTAGGCAAGACAGGAGGTGGCTTCCACCAGCTTTGTAGTAAGGGGAGGGTCAGAAGTGGTTGAAATCTGGATTTGTTGATGGATCTGATGCATGAGTGTGAAAAAGGATTCATAGATGCTTACAGATTTTTTAGTTTGAGCAGTTACCAGTGCAGGTCAATGGATTTTCTATTTACTGAGATAAAGAACATGTGTGGAGATGAATGTGCAATGAGTATGAATGGAAGAAACTGCTTAAGTGATGCCTCGTGGTAGGAATGCTTTGGGTTTATACAGGAAACTATAAATAATTTAGCTTACATAAAACATGATGTGAAAGGAAATAATGGGAAATACGGCTGAGAGTTAGACTAGGACTACATTTCATAGGCAATGGGGCCCTTGGTACTGAGCCAGGTTCTTGAGAGCCCTTTGCAGTTTTCTAGACAGCGAAGGCTGCTTTTCTTCAGTGTAAGAGTTCCACATGGGACTTGTCTGTTGAAACCTCCAAGGTCACACATCAAACTCAAGCTGAATCTTCACATTCCCTTTTAAAAGACCCCCAGGGCTCAGGCTGCTTCGCATCACTGCGCTTTAAATTGCTCTTCCTTGAAGGCTGGCTGTGGAAAAGGAGGTGACTTCTCAGTGTTCTCCTTGTTGTTGCCATCAGATAAGAGGTACCCCATCTTTCAATGCTAATCACCGTGATGAAATAGTTAGGAGGCAAAAGCAAAACAGAACAAAACCAAATAGAACAAAATCCCGTAAAGTCAAACTAAAGAAATCTTATGAAGCTCTTTTAGGTATGGGCTCTGTTCTTCAGTTTTTGTTTTTTGTTTTTTTTTAATGTTCCACTAACATGTATATTTACGTTTGTGTTTGTATTTCTTTTAAATCTGAAATTGGATAATGTGTTATACATTAGTCTTGAACTTGTTTTTTTTCACTTAATAACGTTTCATTGGAATCCCTTCAGGTCAATATACGTAAACCATTTTCCTTTTTTATGTATTTATTTCAATAGATTTAGGGGGTACAAGTGGATTTTTGGTACATGGATGAAATGTATCGCGGTGACTCTCTTCTGAGATAGCTGGAAGTTAATTGCTGAGACAATTTGCTTCATGAGATGTTCCCCAACTTCCACATTGACTTGAGATGTTTGGCTACATGTCCATGATGCACTGCCATTTTTAGTGGAAAATAATAATAATTCAATTGAATAAAGTACTTTCCCAAGTAATAGGGATATATGACAAGACCTAAAAGCTGATGCCCACATACTGGCTATTTGGGAAAGTCAGGTTTGAATGTCAGAAGCAGCCAGTAGAGTGAGACAAACTGGACTATTCAGGAAACAGGTATAATAGGGTCCAGATTCAACACCATCTCCCTTCATTATTTTAGGCCATAGCAGACTTACTAGACTGAGAAGAGTGTTCCTTTAATGAATGCACTGAAAGAGTTAGTTGAAGTTTAAACACAAATGAGTAGAAATTTGTGATTTTTAAAAACTCATTCTCTCAAGTAGAAATTAACAGCATAAAGCTTTCTGCTTTCAAAAGCAGTTAAATGTGTTAAAACTTAAAGTCAAGGCAATGAAAGGTAATAGACAGTCTTAGAAGTGAAGTACTACTATTGTTGGGGGAAAAGAATTGTTTACTTTTACTTTTTATTCTGAGTCTGTCTCTGCTATTGACTTAATGTGTGACCTTAGCCCAGACAATTCACCTCCTTCTGTCTCATCATCTTCTGAAATAAAATAATAGCATCAATTTTCCTTTTAAGGCATGTTAGGAGGATGGCTGCTTATTATAAAGAACACTCGGTTACTAAAGCCCTGCTTACATGAATGTTTTCATGAATATTTTTGAAGAAATACTCTGAAAATAATAAGCCTTTGGACTTGGCCTTGAATGAACCACTTATATTGTCTGTAGCTCAGGAGCTGAATCTGATTTAACCACATCATCTAGCTTTTCTGTTTGTTTGTTCACTTTTGTTGTTCTAGCTGTGGCAAATAATGATGTAGTAAATAATCATGCTCACTGAAAGAAAGAGGACAAGACTGAATCTTAAGAAGGGTTCTAAGTTTTGTGCAGTTGCAAACGATTCCTTTTTAAAACCCTTAGCACTGGAGAAATTCCATGTGATCGCCTCATTTTTCTCAGTAGAGCACTGTTCATCTCTCCTTCCGTTATCATTCTGTCTTTCATGTAACAGTAAAGGCTAAATGAAATAGCCATAACTGAAGTTTCCTAAGCATGCACTGTGGACTGGAGCTTTACATGTATTATACCCTCATAACAATGGCACTATTATTTTTCCACTGTAGAGCTGAGGAAACAGATACAAAGAGGTTAAACAACCTGGCCAAGGTCACCTAGATAGTAAAGGGAAGAGAGTAGGAGAGAGAGAGGGAGTATAAAAAATTGCTTGCCCTTTCTTCTCTCTCCCACTGCAATTCCTTTCAATGCACATGTTAATTTATTAGGCATATGCTAGTTATTAATTCATCCATTCATCTATTCATTTATCTACGTATTTTTGGCCAACATCTTCTACACTTAACCATATGGCAAATATTGTGCCAAGCAATTTGCAGGTTTTATTTCATCGAATCTTCACTGAATTTCTGTTAAGGAAGATTTTACATTTCTCTCCATTTTATGGATGCAGAAATAGGCTTAGGAATGTTGCATAAGTTGTTCAAGGTCATAAAGTTATAGAATTATGGCATCTCACTGTTATAATTTTCTGAGGACCATGCGTGCTTTTCTTTCTTCCCCAGAGTACTGTAAAGTTTGTTATATTGGACTAAAAACACAAAGGGTGCAAACTCCTCATGGGACAGAATCATGTCATGTACTCCTGTAACGTTTTGTGTATGCCTAGGGTAGATAGATGTGTAGTACATACTTGCTAATTGAGTAGATAGAGTAAATATTATCTTTGTTGCATAACTGAGGACACCAATTTTATAAAATGTCTAAATAATTTCCTTAGCATCTAGGAAAGTTAATATAATTTATCATTCAAACCATGACACTTCTGAAAGTGAAATGATATTCTTATTTACAGAGGACATTGGCCTAAACTGGGACTTCTGTGAGCTAACCCTGATGCACAGTTACCCTATTAACATCACATAGCTGATTGATACAAGAGTTTCAGAGCCTGGATATGTTATAGAGGAAGAAATAGTGGGAAAATGTTATTTCAACACCTCTAATATCCCTTTCTCAATAGCACAAAATCTTCCACTTTTTCTCTTGGCAGAAGCAGAAATGGAGAGTATTAAGCCGCTCATAGAAACTTGTCTCATCTTTATAACTTAACAGTTAGTAAGAACTGATACAGACATAGCAGCCAAATAATTTCTACAGGTTTAAGGAGTGGGAGAAATCTGCAGCCTGCCCAAGGTGTCTAAAATATCAAGCGTTTGATAAATGTATATTACCTTTATATAAACCATTTCAATTTTTAGCCTTCATTTTTACATTACACATATACTATAAATATATATTTATCTAGATAAATATATATTTATAACTAGCTAGGGAATGGTAAACCTGAATGTGCAAATGGAACGTCTGCAAATTAAATAAACCTCAAATCATTTGTAAACTGCAACAATTAACTCAGTGGTCTCCAACCTTTTTGGCACCAGGGACTGGTTTCATAGAAGACAATTTTTCTACAGACTGGGGGTAGGGACAGTGGGGTCAGGGATAGTGGAGATCAGGTGGTGATGTCAGCGATGGGGTGTGGCTGTAAAAACAAATGAGGTGTCCCCTACCTGCAGCTCACCTCTGCTGGCTAACAGGCCATAGACCAGTACTGTCTGTGGCCTGGGGGTTGGGGACTACAGACTTAAGTTATATAAGTGTGGGGGGAGGGAATAATAGGGAAAAACAAAAGTCACCCTGCATACAGAGAATTTCTTTCATTTTGAAAAAAAAATTAAAAAGCTTGAGATTGTGCAGAAATTTCCCTGAGCATCAGTTACACCAAAATGATTTTATAGCATGTAGAAAGTTGATCTAATTGTGGCTCAACAGCAACTAATGACTGGTAAGGGCTCCATTCAATAACAAACGTTCCTGGTATTCTTGCTTTAGAAACTACTACAGGCATAGCTTATTAGGGAATTAGTCCCTGACTAGGTAAGCACTAAAAGCTCAATCATTCTGTGATGAAACAGTTATTTTCATGTAGCTGCAGGAAAATCCAGTAAATCTAATAAATCTGGGGGATGATATGTAGATACAGGCAAGCTGAATATATAATGCATTTAAGCTACATAATTTGAGATGAATGGTATCCATTGGGAAGCCCAAAAGATTGCAAAGCTCCAAATTAGGCATATAGCTGGTGTGAGATAGAGTAATACCCCTGTTTCTACTTTGTGTTTGATAGCTGAGTTGCATTTGGGAAAGATGTATAAAGTCCTTCCATGACTGTTCAGTTAGAATTTGTGCATAGAATGCTTCTTATAGATGTCATACCACTGACCCCATAAACACACACACATGCATGCACATACACATGCACTTTGTGTGCTTTGGTGTAAGGTTTCTCCATTGATATTAGATATTAGCAATAATTTCAAAAATAGAAAGGACAATATTTAAATGTTGGTACATTATTTATGGCAAATTTTAATTTTATCCATGTTTTCCTATCTTGATAGAGCACACAGGTAAGCTTTTGGAGGTTTATGGTGCTTAATGACAATGCAATGGATAAAAAGTTTTTGCCCTTCAAATTCTGCTTCTACAAAACAGTGGCATTTTCTTCATGAAAAGTTGTGAGAAAATGAGTGAAAAATAAGATACCCCTTTTGAAGAACTGGTCTGAGAATGCAAGTCTTGAAGAGAATTCTCCAAAAGCATTTGATATTGCACAGCTACTCCACAGGACAGGACCTGATTCAAATGCTTAACACCTAAGGTGAAACAGGCCTTCGGCATTCAAAGTCTGGTTCAGGTGCTTTCATTTCAAGTCTTCAAAAAAATCCTTTCCAAAATCCTGATTTGAAAAGAATGTTGATATCTATACCACGAAAATAAAAAACTTCCTTTATAAAACCACCACTTGGTAGGTTTACCTTATCCATGATCTTTTTTCTCAAATTCAGACTGACTTAGAAATACCCACTAGACTGTAGGATGAGAAAAAGAGGTTAGGCGGTTTGTGGTTGGTGTTTTGAAAAACTCCATCCCTTAATCCCCGAGCCAAACCTTTCACACCCAAACAACAACAACTCTACATGTTGTATAAACAACGTGCTTTATTTCACCAAAAGATGATGAACTACATGTGTCTTGTTATTCACTGAATATCCAGCATATGCAATACTGGATCAACAACAGGAAGACTAAGCCAGTGCTTAAAGAATGAACAGTTCAGAGGTACCAAAAATGATAAAAATATTTTTTTAAGATATTGATATTTTAAATTTCAAAAGAAATGCAGTTATAATCATCACAGGAAAATTCAAACTTTTGTTTGATTTCCTCATATTTATTTTGCAACTTAGTATTTTTTAAAAATTTTATATAGGGTATCCAAATTGGGAAAGAGGAGGTGAAACTATTGTTTTTTGTTGTTAATATGATCTCATATCTAGAAAACCCCAAAGACTCCACCAAGAAACTTCTAGAATTAATAAGTAAATTCAGCAAATTCTCAGGTTACAAAATCAATGTACACAAATCAGTAGCATTCCTATAGACCAATAACAGTCAAGCTGAGAGTATAATCAAAGACTTAATACCATTCACAATAGTTATAAAGAAAATAAAATACCCAGGAATATACTTAACCAAGGAGGTGAAAGACTTCTACAAAGAGAACTATGAAACACTGAGGAAAGAAATCACAGATGACATAAACAAATGGAAAAACATATCATGCTTATGGATCAGTAGAATCAACATTGTTAAAATGTCCATACTACCCAAAGTGATTTACAGATTCAATGCAATCCACATCAGAGTAACAATGTCATATTTCACAGATCTAGAAAAAATAATTCTACGCTTTCTTTGGAATCAGAAAAGAGCCCCAATAGCCAAAGCAATCCTAAGCAGAAAGAACATGAAGGCATCACATTACCAGACTTCAAACTATACCACAAGGATATAGTAACTAAAAGAGCACGGTATTAGCACAAAAGTAGAGGCATAGATCAATGGAAGAGAACAGAGAACCCATATAGAGAACAGCCGACTGACAAAGCAGGCAACAATATACACTGAGGAAAAGAAGCCCTATTCAATAAATGGTGCTGGGAAAATTGGACAGTCACATGCAAAAGAATAAAATAGGATCCATATTTCTCACCACTCACAAAAATTAATTCAAAATGGACAAAATACAAATGTAAGGCAACAAACCATAGAATTCTATTAATAGAAGAAAATGTTGGAAAAACTTTTTTAGATATCAGACTAGGCAAATAATTTATGAAGAAGACCCCAATGGCAATCACAGCAACAACAACAACAACAACAAAAAAAAAAAACAACAAATAAATGGGACCTGATTAAATCAAAAGCTTCTGCCCAATTAAGGAAATAATCAACAGAGCAAACAGACAACCTACAGAATTGGAGAAAATATTCACAAGCTATACATTTGACAAAGGGCTAATATCCAGAATCTACATCAAGCAAGTTGGCAAAGAAAAAATCAAACAACCCCATTAAAAAGTATGCAAATGACATTAACAGATGTTTCTCAAAAGAAGATAGACAAATGGCCAATAAATATATGAGTGCTATGCTCACCATCTGGGGGATGGACAAGTTTGAAACTCTGACTCCGGGGGGAAGGGGAGAAGGCAACACACAGAACCTAAACATTTGTACCCCCATAATATGCTAATTTTAAAAAAAGATGAAAAAAAATTTAAAAAATGCTCAACATCACTAATCATCAGGGAAATGCAAGTTAAAGCCACCATGAGATGTCACCTTACCCCAGCTAGAATGGCTTTATTAAAAAGTCCAAAAGCAATAGATGCTGGCATGAATGCACAGAGAAAGGAATGCTTATACATTGTTGGTGGGACTGTAAATTAGTATAACTTCTACAGAAAACAGTATGGATATTCCTCAAAGAACTGAAAGTAGACCTACCATTTGATCCAGCAATCCCACTACTGGGTATTTAACCAAAGGAAAATAAGTCATTTTATCAAAAAGACACCTGCACTTGAATGTTTATGGCAGCACAATTCACAATTGCAAAGATGTGGAAACCACACAAGTGCTCATCAATTCATGAGTAGATTAACAAAAGGTGGTGTGTATATATACTATGGAATACTAATCACCCCTGAGGAAGGATAAATTAAGGCCTTTTGCAACAATTTGGACAGAGCTAGAGACCATTATCTTAAGTGAAGTATCTAAAGAATGGAAAAGCAAACACTACATGTACTTGCTATTAAATTGGAACTAACCAATGAGCATACATGTGTACAGAGGGAAGTAAAACTCAGTGGAAATCAACCAGGGTAGTGGGGAGGAAGGAGGACAGGATGGACAAAAACCTATCTAATGGGTACAGTGAACATTATCTGTGTGATAGGCACGCTTATAACCCTGACTCAAGCATAACAAAATTGATGCATGTAACCAAAAACATTTGTACCCCCTTAATATTTTGAAATAAAAAATAAAATATTAGAGATATGGTTCCATAATATTCCCAGGAAAGTATGGGACCCTTACTTTCTTAATATGATCATGTTATACATGACAGGGAACTTTCTAGGTCCTTTTGCAATCATACATGGGCATCAAATCCAAGCTCAGTATCCTGTACTTCCATCTATTGTCTCCTGGTGCCCTTAACCCTATTTTGTTATCTCTAGTATCCTTGGTTGCTTTTATGGGTCATATCTGGCTTCCTACATAGGCTTTATCACTCTACATCTACTTGAGATGACTGTGATTTTTCTTTGCAAGATATCCCTTTAATAACACATTAAAAAATTCCCAGTCATTCACTATTCTGAAATCTAACTGAAATGATCAGATAAAGCACAACTTTACTGTATCCAATTTGGCCATGAGATAGAGTAATTTCAAACTCATCCTAATTATGAATAACTAAATATAACCATATGAGTGATATGATTTGTAATGTGTGCCGAGACAGTATGCTGTGGGAGTCCAGAGAAAGGAGTAAGGACTCTTTATTGTAAAAACAGAAACTGATCCTGGCTTTCTTTTGGGGAAACTAGAAACATAGTGTCTTAGTTCATTCAGGCTTTGAAAATAAAATGCCATAAACAGGGTGGCTTATAAACAACAGAAATTTATTTCTCACAGTTCAGGAGGTGAGGAAGGTTCAAGATCAAGGCACTGGCGAATTCAGAGTCTGGGGAGGGCTCTCTTCCTGGTTCATAGATGGCGCCTTCTCACTGCATCCTCACATAGTTGAAGTGACAAGGCAGCTCTCTGGGGTCTCTTCCTTAAGGGCTCTGCCCTCATACCTAATCAACTCCCAAAGGCCCCACCTCCTACCACCAACACATTGGTGATTAGGTTTCAACATATGAATTTTGGGAGAACATAACCAGACCATAGCAGATAGCAGGAGAAGGTGGAGGGGCTGGAGAACTAGGCTTAAAAATGGGCAGGAACCAAGCAAGCAAAGGCCACGTGGCAGAACACAACCTGGCCTGCTGGCCATTGCATCCCTTACCATCAACCTGATCCAGGAATTTCTTCCCATCACTCGCTCAAAATTCAAAATGCTGCGAATGGCGTGCTGGGAGTTTGATCAATTTTAAATCACATACTTTCTCCTAGGCTTTGGGGGAGGAGGCAAGGAGAATTTGACCTGCTAACTTCAAGTTTCAAGAATGAGAGCCAATGGTGAGAAGTTAGCATCAGGAATTTCTCTCCCAAAAGGCTGTGAACAATGGCGAATTCTCCCAAGGATGAGCAAGATGCTAACAAAAAATGAGTAGGTCTGACGGTAATTAGCCAAAAAAATTGACATACGCCTGCTTATAGAATCTTGGTTAGAAAAAAGACCTTAAAGGAATATGTTCCTGGGGAAGTATCATTTGAACTGAAAGACAAGTCAGAGTTTACAAACTGAAGGAAAAGAAGAACATTTTTCATGGAAAACATACTGTGTGTGCAGAGACAGAGCTCCCAGCATTTTTAAGAGCAAGAATATACTTGCTGTGACTAGATTGTAATCTGCATGCAGAACAATGAAAGGATACAAAGCTGAGGATATATGAAAAAATTAGATCACAGAGATAAAATTGTAAATGTATTATTTTAGCAATGTGAAATCAATAAAGAATTTTAAGCAAAGGCTTGTCAAGATCAGATTTATGTCATAGAAAGATTAGGTCCTCAGTGAAGAGGATGAATTTGGGTGGTTCTCTCAAATTTAATTTTGTTTCTTTAGGCTATGGAGCAAATATTAAAAACTGACAACTTCATGTCCACTTAATTTATATTAACCCTCTAAATATTTTGTTTCACTTATAAACTCACCTTTCTGATGTGCAAACCTCTTAATATTAACATTTAGAACTTAGCATTAAATATCTTATTTTGAATATTGCATTAGTTTTCTATATATTGCCACACAGTGGTTTAAAACAATATAAATTTATTATCTTATAGGTCTGCAGGTTAGAAGTCCAACATGGGTCTCACTGGGTGAAAATCAAGGATGTAGGCTGAGCTGCACTCCTAACAGTCTAGAGAATTGGAGGGTGGCAACAAAGTGGGGGTGGGGGTCAAAAAATCCGTGTCCTTGCCTTTTGCAGCTCCCAGGGGCTGCCTGCCTTCTTTGGCTCATGGTCCCTCTTCTCCATCTTCAAAGCCAGCAATGTCTGGTTGAGCTCTTCTTACACTGCGTGAACCCCAACTTTGCTTCCGTCATGGCATTTTTTTCTTTGACTCTCCCACTTTTAAATACCCTTGGGGTTACTTTGGGTCTACCTGATAATCTAGAATAATATTCCTATTTTAATGTCTAATACGATTGCAGATGGATTAGCAACCTTACTCTTTCTGCAACCTTAATTCCCTTTTGCCATGTAAAGTAACAAATGCACAGGTTCTGGGGATTAGGGTGTAGACAGCTTTGCAGGGCCACAATTATCATTTGCTGAATATCATTATAACCATAATCTCAGAATTTCTATAAATCACAGTACTCTAAATCTGCTTTCTCCGTTATTGGGCTCTCAGGTTGCTATGTCCTCTTTTGTTTCCAGGTCTGTTTCTCCACTTCTGTATCAAAATCATTTATAATCCTCATTGCCTGGGTGTCTTGCAGAGGTACAGAATGTGGATATAATGCTTTTTCATAATTGTAAATTATCTACTGATTACTCCTATTAAAAGAAAGGCCCTCTCATAAACATTCTCATTTAATTCTTACAGAAAAGCTTTGATGTAGCTTTTGTTATTGCTAAATTTGCCATTTTTCAGGTGAGAAAACTAATGCTCAAAGAAGCTAAGGATAGAGCTAATGAAGCTGGCACTAAAACGCAAACCCAGGTCTCCTGCCTGCACACTGGTGTGTTGTGTCTGCCACGTTCCCCACCGTAACAGCTCCTCTGTGGGACGTGCTGCCAAGCTCACATGCTAACACTCTCCAGCACAGAACTGCTGCAACTCATGAAGGACTCTCATTATTTCCCATCCACATGCTTCAACCCCCCACCAAGCTTCTCAAACCATTTGGTAATTCTCTCACTGCTGCCAAGCCCCTGCAAGTCAGAATTCCCACCCATGCGGGTGCCTGCTTTAGCAGGTGAGCAGGCTGATTTTGGTTCCAGCCAGGGTCTTTTCCTCTTTGGATGAGAGGGAGGGAGGAAGGGAGGAAGGAGGGATGACAGGCCCTCTTGGAGCTGTGGAAAGCTTTAGTGCCCTTCTCTTAGTGATACCTGCTGTTTTGCTTTTGTTAGAAATCACCACCAGCCTGACAATATCAACCTGCAATCTACAGTCACAATCAGATCACACTCTTATTTCCTGGGATTCTGAGAGGGACTGAGGCTTCAGAAAGTTATAAATATAACACTTTACAAACCGAACTGAATGCCCAGGGAGAAACCTCCTGCAATTAGCAACAGGACTTTGTGCTGATTAGATGCAATGCTTTCAAAGAGTTCAGAACATGCGTTGTCAGAGGTTTATCACATACCCCCTACCTCTCCTGAAATTCCTCGTATAGCACAAAAGATATTAGATACAACCTAGGTACTTTTTAACAACCCCGCTTTAAAATTATACTTGTAAAGTATTTTTAGAATTTTAGATTCCTTTTACTTACATGGTTTTATTCTATTCTCAGAACATCCTATAAAGTAGGCAAAGCGATTACAAGCATCCCCGTCTCGTAGGTGAAGACTTCAGGCTGATCTTTACATAGCTAATGAATGGCAGAGCCAAGAATAGAATCCAAACTTCAGGTTCTCAATTCAGTTCTTATTTCCCAATGCCATGTTGTTCTCATCACTAGCTACTATTTTCTCTCATATACTGCCTTTCCCACCTCACTGGAAGGGGCTTAAGAAAACTGAAGTAGCAATAGACTCCAGATCGGAGAGTTGTCTTTTAAAATAAAGCTTTAGTGACAAGATAGTTACCCAAAGTATATGTGCTTTAGTCTGATCCATTGTTCTCAGTAAAAACTCTTCTTCCTTTTCCAATTAGTGGTGTAATCAATAAATATGTATTGTTTGACAGCTTTGTTAATAGCTCTGTGCTAAGTGCTAGGAGAGACTGCAAAAGAGAAAAGGCATGGTTACTACTGTCACAGGGCTTATATTGAGTGGGGAGGAAAACGTGGAATATGTGGAATTTTAGAGAAACACTACTTTTTAAAAATAAATGCATTTGAATTACAAGTGCAATGGGAGTTCAAAGAGTGGAATGAGTAGCAATGGGGCTTGAACTGAGCTTGACAAATTTAATAAGGGTAAGGTAGGAAAACAGGTTTTGTTTTAGTTTGTTTTTGTTTTCAGTTGGGGAACACCTTTAACAAAGATCTGAAAGAGAAAACAAGTCTACTAACAGCTGTCGTGAGGTTCTGGCAGCTTTCAGATTCTGAGAAACTTTATCCTTAGATCCATCTTCTCACTTTCCATGGATGACAAAGCCTCAGCCTACATCCTTCCAAAAATTTGCCACTGAACTCTTGCCAGTAGATGGAGCCTGAAACCCCTCAGTTTTGACCGTTAGTCCAAACGACCAGGCTGCCACTCCATCAACGCTTCCCAGGATGCTCAAGCCTCCTCCCTGTCCTCATCTGTACATAATTATTCTAGGGAATAAAACTGTTGTATATATAATGCAACAGCCTACCACTTTGCCAGAGAACATAAGTGTGTTTCTTAAGTAAAAGTGTTGTTATACATATCTTATTATACGAATTATACTATACTAGATTTATCATGTCCATCTAATCTACATCTACTTTTCTTCTAGACACATGAGAAGATGATCATTCAATGTCCCTTTCTTGGAATTGGATAGGGTCATCTGGCCAATGTGTTGTAGGTAGAATTGACACGAGTGATGTTTGCTACTTTCAGATCAGAGCATTTAATTATTGTCACAAGACCCTCAGACAATCTTCACCATGCCCCCACACTGGCAAAATCCAGCTTACCTCCTAGAATGAGGATGAAATAGAGCTGAGTGCTCAACCTAGGTATGATTGACAGTGTAAATGAAAAATTAATGTTTTTTATTAAACCACTAAAACGTTGCTGTTGGTTTATTTTGTAGCATAACCTCAATAATTCTGAATATTACCCCAATTAAAATTTTTTTGAACAAATAGGTGGAATAGAATCAGTTTACTTTAACCCAGTGTCTTCTCACCAGCTCCTTCCTGTTTTCCTTAAGGTTCTCACCTTGCATGTTCATTCTACTCATCACGAGTTTGTGTTGTTTCCAAGCTCCTCTTCAAGACGCCAGCCACTTTTTCTAAAATAATTCTTGTGGAGAAGAGAATTATCTTGTCAAAGAAGCTGAATCTAGTCCTGAGAAGATGGCCCTGGAAGCAGGGGGTCTACATACACAGACCTGTGTGTCTCCTGAACGGCTGCATATCTGCATATTGTCCCATTTTTCTAGATCAAAGCGGGTGGGTGCTCTTTTCTTCTGCCTGCTTGTAGGAATTAGTGGGTTTCTCACATCTCCCTCCAATAAAAACATTATAAACCATTTCTTGTTAGAATATTCCTAGGAGGAAGCCAGTTAAGCCACAAATCCAACTTTTCTAAATGGGCCAATCTATGTAGGTTGGAGATTGGAAAACTTTAAATGTTTTACATTTTTTTTCTTCCTGCTTCGTCAAGGCACTTTGTTTCTCTCTGCCTTAAAGTTCTAGCTGCTCCTGCTCATTAGATGCCATTTTCATTATTAGAGTACACTTTGTTGCCATAGCAATTGGTTCCCACTCTCACATTTTATTGCACATGTAGTTGCCACGGGCAAAAGAGAAGGAAGGGGTGGGGGTGGAGAGAAGCATGCTTTTATTTTCCCTCAAGTAGCCAGGCTTTCTCCTGATCTGAGAAAATTTTAACTTCCCTTAAAAGGGAGCAGTTTCAAACTTGGGATAGCATCCATGATGTATTGGGTGGAGAGAGATTTCTGCTGTTTAGGCTGTGACTAGCACAGTGCAAGGTGTTTTCCTGGACCCAGGTGGAATTACATCTTTCCTGTATTAACATTCCTGTATTTACATAATTTGCATATTAACTTTTAGGCTTTAACATTTATATTAATAGGAAAAAAAAGGTAAGTAGGTTTTCTGTTATTGATAAAGGTCAAAGATAAAGCAGAAGTTCAAAGGTTCTACCAAAGTGCCTTCCTAAGGTCACCAAGGACAGGGCTTCATAGTGACCATGAACTGCAATGTAGGAAAAATGATAATAAAATTTTATATGAGCATTAAAACTGCTTTTGCCCTTTTAATGTATTTTTATATGTGTTACCTAATTTTTCTTTTTTTGTTGTTAAATGGTACCTCCTCCTCAAAGACTCCTCCAGTAACTATATTTCATGTTGTCTTCATCTATTTTGTCAGTTTTTCAACAAATACTTTCATATCTCCTACCGAGTTATTATTTGTATTGAACAGACAGCGTCTTAAACTATCTAATACTGCTATTATTTTATGTGCATCAGTTTTATCCCACCAGACAGATCTTGCTGTTAGGGAATCCATTTCTTGTACCACTTTTGTGTCCCAGTCTTTAAACTTTGCAGGCTGATGAGTTTTGGATTTTCATCCATTACTGTGACTATGCATTATACAGTTAGAACTTTAAAATCAAATGTTTGTCCCAAGCTAATGACTTCTGCTATATGTATATTAAAAAGTACAATTAAGTTTTCTTTTCTTGGCATGATATTAAACATAATCAAATTTTATAAATACTTCTTAAATATTTTTGCAGGAGGAAAAATCTGCTACTTTCAACTGTAATTTTGAAATGTTCAAATATGTATAGACAAGCTGCTGTATTTTATATAAATGAATGTATTCATAGAACAAACTTTAAATTTCAGAAAACAACACAGATTGCAAGAGTTTAAATTCCTGTTCATATTCCAATAGAAATGAGTAATGTGACCATTTTAGGAATAGTGGCAAATTATTGAGGAGGAGTACATTTCTACACTTGCTTAAGATTGCTATTTTGTGGAGAAGCATTTGTGGTCTGGTGACTCAAGACTGGGAGAAGTAGGTAGCTACCCATTCTGTATTCTAAATTCAGATTCCCTTGCTCCATCTGTCCTCGACGCATGCTGAGATCTTGTCTAGGTAACACTACCCTCTACTGGTGGAATTAGAACTCCTCCTAAATCCTTTAATCCAATATCAATATGTTGTAAAATTTAGACTATAGGCGACTTTAGGGGTTATATTACAGATGAGGAAATGAGACCCAGAAAGCATACCAGTCAGGGTGATGACTCCTAACAGTTTATGTGAGAAATCAGTAAAAGAACTCTGCTTTCCTTACTCTCAGGTGGCTAATTTTTTCCCCAAAAAGTACAAAGTAGAACTGAGGTTCTGGAAACAAAACAACAAAAGCTATAAATGTAATACTTAAAGTTCTAGGAGCATTTGTTAAATAATCAAATGTTTATCTCTGTATGAATTATCTGTGCTACCTAAATCTAGGTCAGGTGAATTATTCAAGATTTATTATAGACTTTTGTATTATGCTTAAAACTACTCACATGTACTGATTTTTCTTTTTTAAATGTTTTGTCATTTGCTGATTCAACATATCTTCACAAGGAACTGTGTTCTAAGGGTCTGTGGGGCTTTAGTTGAAAGGCACATTTTAAGGATAGGGTTTTTCTGATCAGAGGACCTTAGCTGGTATCATTTCCCCTTCTTGCACATTTTCATGATGCCATTATGTGTTTAGCTCCACCTGCCTAAAGATGGACACGCAAATAGATGGTGAGACCAGCCATTCACATGAGAAAAGAGAAATCTTAGGGATCTAAGTACCACATGGTCCAAATTATAGTAATTTCACACAGTTTCATAATTCAACATCTCTCTCACCTGTCTAGCACACAGTTAAGGAACCTAGAAGTAGGCAGGAAAGACAACAAAAATCAGTGGTCATAGTGCCCTTGCTTAATGTCTATATTCTCTTATTTCACATAAAGCATTTAAAATTGGCCAAACTATATTAAAACTGCAAATTATGGGGTGGGAATAGGTGTTGGTAGAGAAATGATCTGTTTCAGCAATATACAGACATAATACTACAAAGCAATACTTGATGGCATGACAGAAAAGAGGAGACAAAAGGAATCCATGCAACTGTAAGAATGGAGGTCTAGGCCTCTTAGCAAAAGAACTGAAATTCACACATGCCCCAGAAGAATCTAATAGTTATTAATAATTTTATAATGACCTAAAATGGTTGAAAACTGGTCAGTGTCCCATTTTATCCAGTGTAGAGTGAAGAAAGGCTCCATCTTTTCCACTTATTTGTATCTCTATTCAAGAATAATTAAAATTAATAGGAACTTCATAATTTAATGGGAATTCACTCTCAGCGATTTAGAAAAATTCAACTATCCAGAAGGAGCCATGGAATTAAGAGAATTTACTGGTTCTTTGGGATTGCCATATTAAAATATAAAATTGCTTTATTCAAGTCATTCAACAAAAATAGATTGAATGCCTAGTCTACTGTATACTAGGCAATGTTCTAGTCACTAGAGATGCTGGAGGTGTCAAAACAGACCAAAATCCTAGTTCTCCTTGAGTTTTAATTCCAGTAGAGGAGGGCATACAATAAGACAAACAAATAAATATATACAGAAATGTGAGATGGTAAAAAATTCTTTGAGGAAGTATAAAACAGGAAATGGGAATACCCAGTGCCAGTGAGTGTTGAGAGAAGTCACAATTTTAAGTAGGCTAATAAGGAGAGGTCTTCCTAAGAAATGTTTTGGGGAGCAAAACTCTAAGGGAGGTGAGGAAGCAAGCCATGCGGGTGTCTGAGGGAAGACTCTGTGGTCAGATCTTCTACCTCAACGTTGTTAATGAACTGCAATCTTTCCATAATCTCAATTTTGGTCACGCCACACTCTGACCACTATTTCTTTTATATTTAGTTTTCTCTTGGTGTTCCTTGACTCCAGTAGTTCTTGGACCTGACATTGTTCCTAGATCCTTTTCACTGCCTTCCAGGCTCCTGAGGTCCTCGCTTGCCGTTAAATTCCATGGTCAGCCATTATTACCATTCCTGAACACTTACCCTAATTCCCTTGGCCCTTCTTGTTTTTTTATATTAATATTTATTTAATTAAAGCTCAACAATGGGAAAATCTAAATTGTCTGGCACTTTGTACCTATAGCCTACCTGCAAATTAAGAACCTCTAAGCTTGACTGGGACCTCAATGCTGCCCAGAAATCATACCACAGTGTTCTACTCCATTTCCTCTTCCACAGTCCTGGATGAGTATTCCACACCCTTCCCTGTCTCATTTAACTCCAATTCATTCTTAGTTTTACGATTTTCCTTCCAATTTCCCTAACAAAATAGAATCAATTAAAAGAACATTTCAACAACCCCCCACAACACACCCACAAGTTAATAGCATCAGTGCTGCCTTCCATCCAATAATAGTGGATGAAATGTTTTTGCTGCCACCTAACAGCAACCCTCCTTTGGGCACCCCGTCTCGTCCCATTCTGCGTATGCACAGACACTCCAGCAACCATTCCAGAAATCTTTCTCCTGCATCATCATTTTTTCCTTCTACTACATTCTTCAAATCAGCCTGCAGACAAACCTGGTCTTGAGCCTGGGTCTCTTTCCAGCTTCCAACTTATTCCTTTAGTCCTCTTTACAGCAAAACTCCTCAAAAGAGTTGTTTATACTTAGTGTATCTGATTCCGCTTCGTCCCGTTCTTTTTTGAAGTAACTTCACTTAGGCTTTCACTCTTACTAAGCTCTTAAAACTGCTTTCTCAAGATCAGCAACAACTTCTACTTTGCTAAATCCAATGATTAATTAGTCTTCATCTAGATTGACCCATCTGTACCATTTGACTCAGTGTTCATTACTTATTCTTTTTATTGCCTGTCACCTAGTAGGTCCTAAAGAGATTTTGATGGAAATACACTGGGGTCTGGAACCCTGAATCTGTGGGGTACTAGAACAAAAATTGTATTTATATAGCACTTTACATATTTGAAATATTGTATATATTATATATATACTTTAATCTTTGCAATAATCCCAGGTGAAAAGCATTTTTCAGAAGAAATATCTTTAAAAAGTAAAAGAGACAAAGAATTATACACATTTATGTAGCTTCTCAGCAGCAGAAGCAGGCTTTTACTGGGTAGGGGGTACTAGGGAATGGGGGTTGAGTAGAGACGGCAGTGTAGGGTGCAGAAGGGGGAATCTGCCAAAGGGAGGAGAGGACATTAAAAAAAAAGATGGGAAAAGATAATTTTACACAACTTGACATTTTACTCCCAGAATATTTAAAACTGTAGGACACACTAATGTGAAAAGTTTAAAGTAATATGGCAGAATCCTTGAGGTTGATTATAGGAATTTAAAAAAGCCATAAGCTCTTCCCATACTCCTGAGAAATCACAAACTATGCTCTAAATTCCATTTTTTGCTCTCTCTTTGCAAATACCCATTGATTTAAAAAAAGAAAAAAAAAGCATTAGGACATTATAGTTTAATGCCCAACATTTTCACCCTGAATCTCTGATATTGCAAAGGGATCTAGAACTCACTGAAGTTCTTCTCAGCGACTGACCTAAAGAAATCGCCACCATCAGTATTTCTAGAGTTAGTCTTTGGGCACGAGGAAGTCCAGGCAATAACTAAGGGAGTAAAAATAGCTGCCTGATAATTGCACCAGTCCCTGTTACACACAAACTCACACACAGACACCCCTCACACACACACCCACACACAGGCAATCCACAGTTCTTACATGGGAACAGTTGCTGTTGGTTCAAGCTGGTAAAGCATTCCACAGAGCATCCCTCCACAGAGATTTAACTTTTGTCTTTCTTTGATCTGAAGCTGATAGAGCAGAACACTTAGACAGATTAATAATAAGGGGATCCCATTACTGTCATTTACTTCCACACATCTAAGGATAAAAAGGCCATCCTCACGTGAAATTGTAACGCTGATTACCTTTTTCTGCTCACTTGAAATCCAATCACTTAGCACAATCCATCAACATTCAAATACATGGAAGATTTCAGTTTCATAAATTGAGACAACACAATTCGGTGCCTTGACGTTGCATTTGCTATCAATTATGGCAGTCGTGATCTCAAGTATTAAAGGAGGAATGGTATATTAGCCAAAATACTGCTCAAGGGACTGTGCTGCTTTTATACAGTGCTTTCTTTTATTTTGATGATTTAAAATTCATTTTATGCTGTAAGCCTAGAAGAATTCTAAAAGAGTCAGTGATGTGGGTGCTGTGCCCACTCTGGCCTCTGCCTCTTACTCACTATTTTAAATCCTATTTTATCAATCCTTATATGATCTGCAGTCCTGACATATGCTCCGTTTATTTTTGCTTTGTGTTCAAAGACTCGTTTAAACAGAGGTATACAACCCATCATAGGTAGCAGTGTCTTAACTCAGGAGTATCTTTAAGCATGTTTCTTCTCTGAGCCTAAGTTCCTTCACACATAAGGTGATAATAACACCCACTTCAATGGATTATAGTGAAAAGTAAATAAGATAATAGGAGACAGATCCATGGAACCTTGACCTTGCTTTCCCTTGCCTAAGGTTATTCCAGAAGTATCCATGCAAGAATCAAGAATGTTTTTTAGTGACAAATGTATCTTTCCGTATGTTTTCCTCTTTTATTCTAAAGAAATCATTATAATGGAAAAGGGAATAATTAAAGAAGATAAATTACCTACAATCCCACCGCTCATAACATATATTTATTCATTTAAGAAATATCCATTAAGCATCTATTATGTGCCAGGCATTGTTCTGTATTTAAGGCAGTAAATCGACAAACATTCTAGCCCTCAAAGAACTTACGTATGAACAGCTTTAATATTTTTTGGTTCCATTTAATTCTTCTTTATATACAGATATTAACATGTGGTTGCAATAACAGTATCCATACTTTTTATTCTGCTTCTTTCATTTAATATTGGATTTTTATAGTTTCCACATTGTTAAATTTTATAATTATAAATTTAATGTCAATATAATGGTCCATGGAGTTGATACACAATAATTTAATTACCCAGTCCCCTAATCTTAGAGATTTAGCCCCAACTCCCATTCCCATTGAGCAATGAGCATCAATGTATGCTTATGTTTTTTTTCCTACTGATTTCCTTTGTATAAATACATCAGGATGGAATTATGGGCTCAGATGACAACAACATGACATTAGTTGATGATTTAAGTATGAGTAAAAAATGGCAAAGGAAAGAAAGCCTGACTTATCATTCTTGAGTAAGTTTTCTCTACACACTTTGAATGGTGACTTCCAGAAGCTCTAAATTTACTAGGTCCTTACAGCTCAAAATTCCAGGGAAAGAGACAGAAAGAGGGAGGGAGAGAGGGAGAGAGGGAGGGAAGGAGAAAGAGAGAGAGAGAGAGAGAGAGAGAGAGAGAACCCTTGAGCCAAAGAATGTGGATCATGTACATATACAGGGAACAGGGGAGGCTCAATCCCATTCAAGCAACATGGAATGAACAAAATTCTTCTGGGTTAATTCTCCAAAGAGATGATGGATGGACGTACCAAAATGTATATTTTCCATTATAAATATCCACATAAATTGTTTAGTCAAATCAATAATCATTAAACAGTTTTCTCTAAGGAATATATTAAAAAACAAAGGGAAACTTGACCTGAATCTTCAGAAATCTATGATTCAGTTTGAAAGTTACATGGGTACACTCATTACCCTAGAAGGGCCATTTCTTACTTCTACTGGTGAAGAATCTGAAGCTCAGAATTACAAAGTAACATTACTAGACCACACAGCTGAAAGGCAACAGAGCCTTTCTAGTGCTGAGTGTTCTGCCACTTCACATTTGCTCTTATTCATACACCTGAAGTCTTACTCATGCACAAAGCAATGAGCAAAGGATAGAAGATAGTATATAATTTAGTATTTAATATGTGAAACATACACAAAATATAGGAATTCAAACTATATTCAGTTAAGAGAGGAAGGAACATAGAGACAAATTTTAGCTACAATATCTCTTCAGAAACAAGTAGGGTGGGATTTCCAAGGTAGAGGGTATGTGGCCTAGAGTGGCAAGAGATAATCAAGATTGGCAGAGTGGGTCCAGGTTGTACAGAGGCCACAAATGTAGAGTGGATGAGTTTGAACATGATCCAATGAACGGTGAGAGGCCATTGCCATTCCTTCAACAGGAGAATGACACAAGGAAAGCCGTGTGATGTAATCTGTAAAAGCAATATTGTCTTGCTCTAGAGAAGCTGAGGGACCTAGTTGCTGCCTTTCATTTTACTGAGCTTTTACAATCGTTATTAAACCCCAAAACTTCTCACTGATCCTCAGAGCATGAAGCATGTAAAAAAAAAAAAAAAAAAACCCTAAAGCAAATCAAGCCCAATGTGCTGATGGAGAAATATCTTAAGTGGAACATGCTTGATCAGCTCAGCAATTTTGACCCTAGATGACCAAAGAGCAGAATGAATAATCCCAGGAAGGGGGTGACAGCTCTGTGTGACAGGAAAAGGTCTCTCTGCTCCTGGGCTTTCCAAGTGCAGTCCTTCCATTCCAGGTAATTAGGCTTTTAATCACTAAATGAGGCAGCTTTAAAAATCCCCTGACAGTTCTGCCCAAAGGCCAGAGAGTACAGATGAGAAGGAGATTTTACTTTTTTGTGTATCTTTTCCTTTCTTTAAATTGAAGGTTATGGAAATTGACACAGTGGGCAGTAGGCTTAGGAATACATCCAGTTCCCTTTGGAGGCCCTGGGTGTGGTGGTAATGAGACACCATTCAAGCTATTGGTCTCCAACTGGTAGTTCAGAAAAATAGACTCAAAGCTTAAAATGATTTGAGGGCAGAACTTCTTCACTTTACACTTATGTACCTCTAAACTAACCACGGAATAGTGCCTGGCCTGGTGTATGTTCCCAAAAAGCATTTCATTAGTAAATGAATGAATCATATGTAGTAGTTACTCATTAAGTATTTGGTAATTGCCTGTATGCTGGTTTACAAGTTTTCTGTCTCTGAATCTTTGTGACTAGAAGTTAGTAAGGCAGAACATTACTTTTTCCCTCCATCGCCCTGAAGAAAGCTGTGGAGAAGAGGAAGAGAAAGGAAAAAGAAGTTTCTCCTGTAAGAAGTCTTCTCACTGTAGAGAGATGTGCCAGAGGGGCCTTCACTACCCTTAGTTATTGAAAGGCCTCCTGTCAATTGTAAGAACAATCTTCAAAGTTATAAACTACTATAATAAAAACATATGTAAAGATGCCATTGTTTTGTCCAATGTTCCAGCTAGCACATAGGAGACACTGAAGCATTATCTGTCACAATGAATGGAATATGGTCCCATCCTTCAGGGATTTTATAACAAAACCCCAGAGAAAACCTGTGAAAACTCAGATATCTTATATAGCTTACTACTCCATTAATGGTCAACTCTTATGAATATTTAATAAGTCATGAATCCATCTACTGAGCCATTTTCCAAAATAGGTGTTTCAGTGTCTATAAAGTCATCCTGAGAAATCTGGGTTATTTCTACTTCCGCATCTATGACCATGCAGGTGTTGGCAGAGTGGGAGAGATTTGGAGGAAAAGATAAACAGAAGGTCAGATATTGAGGTCTGGTTAGGGAAATAATAAATATACTTCCGAAATAATAAGAGAATAAGAACATGCACAAATTCTCCAATTGAAACTTTCATTTTTAGGCGATTGATTGCCCTGAAACAAATGACAAGAGCTTGGGAATAAGCATCAAACTTGTGAGATATATAACTAGTCTAGCCTTAGTAGCTCTCACTTTGCAAAATTATTTTACAAGTATAGCTCACTACTAAGATATCCTAAGTATCCAAACCAGATGGCATAAGATTTACTACTTCAAATATGCAGCCCACATGTCCACTGAATTGTGTAAGGGGCTAACTGGGGATGTTAGATAACAACCCAGGAAACATAAACGCCCTTGAAGTCAGAGAAAACTGTAAGAAAATATATTGCTTTCTGCAGATTTGAAATGTTTAAAACACCTTTAAAAAAGGGAACACATGTAAAATAAACACAAGAAATGTTAAAGTGTCCTTGGATTAACATGTTATAATGCAGAAGTAGCAAATGGATCCCTTGGTATCTGAATAATCAAGAGCCAGGGCAGGATTTATAATCTAGAAGAGCTAATACACAGAGCTGTAAATGCTGGCCTAGCACCAAGAATTCAGCACAGCTGTATTGATGTCTTCCTGTAGAGGCTTATATTTTTTTCTGCTTTATTTTAGGAGAGAAGAGTACACAGATAGGTGAATCAGAGATTTAGAGTTATAGTTCCATTTCTGTTTGATACCGCAGCTTGCATCAGAACAATATCAAACATTCAAAAAGGTAATTTGCATTTGACATTCTTAGTGTTCAACACTTTAAAAACTTCTGCACAATATCATCCCATGTTCTTTGCATCTTACCTCACCAATCACTTACCAAATTCATTTATTCAACAAACATGTATTGAGACCTTACCATGTGCCAGATGCCGTGTTAGGCTCTGACCATGTAAAAATGACTGAGATAGAACCCATGCCCTGTTGGACTTCACAGTCTTTTAAAGAGTCATTTAGTTTCATTTAATTGTAAGTAGTGATACAGGGAAATGCTAGTCTGTTTAAGAGTAAATCCTTTAGAGTAATTGCTGTGGACCTAAAGCATGGAGAAAATGGGAAAAAATTAAAGTAGAAAAAGTATTAGGCATGTTCATGTTAATGGAAGATCAATGAAGAGAAGAGTTCTAAATTGGGGTATGTAAAATGAGAAACGATCAGGTTACATTTTAAAGCAACCTGGATGGCCGCAGAGAAGATGGATTGGAAGAGAGACTGAAGATAGAGAGATGACGGGGAAATATTTTGAAATCTTACAAGGATATGGAAAGTCTGGGACTAAGGCTGCAGAAGTGAGAATAGAGAAAAGGGGAATATTCTAGAGATATTTTTAAGACAGATTCGACAACAATCTTATCAAATAGTATGAAATTAGAAAATCAGATGTGGACGGATTATAGTTAAAGCTGTCAGGGTTGTTGACATAATCCAAACAGAAACATAAAGTAAGAAAATGAAAGGAAAAGGGCTGACCTTTGGGAAATCCCAATAATTAAGAGAAGAAGAAGAGAAATTAAGCCACTGAAGAACCTGGAAGGGAGCTATGAATAATATTATGCTATATTACAGGTAAACAGTGAAAGCAAGTACAACAAATTATTAATAAGTTTAAGAATTACTGTTATGTAAAACTGAAAGAGATCTTCCAAAAAGTCTCACCTAACCTTGGCATTTTCAAGGTGAGAGAAAGGACTTGCCCAGGGAATTGCTTATTTGATGACAGAGCTGAGACTAGAACCCAGTGTTTTGATCCCATAGGCAGTTTTCTTTCAGTTATATTATACATCTTAATATTTAAATATTAATGTTGACTTGCTATAAGGTCTTTGCCTTTCTCTTCTATCTTATTTATATCTTCTAGAAATAAAATCTTAAGGTAATATCATATTTTCTTGCTATACTTGATCCAGCCTTGATCTGCGATTCAGGAAACCTGAGTTCAAGATACATGTCTCTGGACATATTCCTAAATATCTTCGCAGCTTAATTCCCCAGTTGTAAAATTAAGGATTTATCTTTGCTATGCATTTTTATCTCTGAAATCTTAGCTATCCAGTCGTATATTTGACAAGCAAATCATCACTAGGTGTGCCCCAATCTGTGTGGGAACAGATTAATGAGCAATAGTATGCTGGCAAATGAAAATCAGCTCTAAGACTTTTACAACTCAGGAGGGCCATGGTGTGTACCTTAGCAGTATTGATCCTTAGACTACAGCTGGAGAACAGTTTGTGGCTTTTGCTGGTGGCAATCATTTCTTCTCATATGGTCCTGACAGCAGACATAGGTTATTTTGCCTTGTCTGCTACTTTCCTGTTTCTTTATGTCTTTGGGGAAAATAACTGACCGAATTAGGCTTCCTGAATATTCTTAAAAATTCATGATAGAGCTCAGAGCTGCAACACTGCCCCAATTTCTTATTCATAGCTTGTTATTTAAAAAGATCTTGCATTTGCAGAGACATTATGCAGGGCATATCTCCCTTGGAAGGGAAAAAAAAATTTAGCCCACTATGTCTAACAGACTGCATTGTCAAACAGCACAGCAAATTTCCTTTTTCTACCTTCCCAGTCTGCCTAGGCCACCTCCAAATGTACCTTCTGTTTCATGATACACTGGGGGTTTGGGGAGGAGGTGCAGAAAGTAGGCTTGAAAAAAAATCCCTGGAAGGGCTGTTGTAGTAAAGAGGGCTTTTAATGATGTTTTGACATTTTTTGGATGAATGCTTTGATAGAACAAACTGAGAAAATGCTCAGGAAAGGATATGGGAAGCTTTAGCAATTTGTATATGAACTGCCTGTAACTATTTTCTGTTAATAAAATTATATATAAATAGGGAAAAGAATATATTTAATACATTTTAAAATATAACACATTTTTGACAGTGTCATAATTTCCAATTTTGGGGGTTCTCAATTGTTATAAAAATCTGGATGTAGGGAGTATTTGTTTCATTACAAATTGTTGAAATAGACAAGTGGAGACTGACATTGAAAAAGTACATTAGAATAGGATTACCAAGTGGAAAGGCAGAGTTTCTTTCCCTGGAGATTTTTAAAATTAGAATGAGTACCCAGGACAGAATTATTTAGATACCTTCTTTCCTTAAGTCGAGCAGAGCTATTTGACCTCTAGCAATTCATTCCAGCATTTAAAGCCTGTTTGCATATTATTCATTGTTATCCCATTTAAAAGTCAGCTTAAAATGTCCCTTAAAAAATACAGGCCTTATATGTAAAAGTTTTTGTTTCGATCCTTGGAGTAGAGATTGAAATATGGAGTTTTTCCCAGTACAATGAGTCAGGGCGGTGTTTCTGAAGTGTGAGGGTATGTTGGTATGATTAGGGAGAGCTAATGTCCTAGCAGTTTGCACTTCTCATACCTAATTTGATAAATGGTAATGAGCATCTGCTAATCTCCAGTGTAATGGGAACCTATTTGTAGTGCTCACGACCTGGAAGAATGAGTGTGTGTGTGTGTTGGGGCGAAGAGGAAATTACCCCCCTTGCACTCACTTATATGTGTGCTTGCATGTACACACACTACCTTAAACCCTGAAGAATAATAAATTAGTCAACTGCAGGATCAAACTGATTATAGCTAAATTTAGTAGAGAATCCTAATGATGCCACTCACCTCCTGTCTGAGAATGCCTTCACAGCTTTCCCTTCGCAACAGCACCTCTTCTCCAGCCAATTCTAGATGTAGCCATTGGCAGGTGGTGCCCTTTGCAGGATGTTGTCTGGCTCAGGACCTGCTGTCCAGGTGCTGTGTTCTCTGCTTGTCTGCCAAAGTACTAGGGGATGTAGCTTTAACCGCAAGACCAAAGTGGCCTCCTGGCGCCCAACTCTCCCCTCCTCTTGCTGCATTACCTGAGGGAAAGCCATGACTTAACATCTCCAAATGGTTTTGGTAATGGGGGGACAATGCTTGATTTGAGCCAGCTGCCTTGAAAGAGAGGTGATTATCTTGGCTGGAATTAAGTAGCTACAGGTGTCAACACCTGCGGCACAGTTAAGGGCTGTCTACATGACTGCTGTTTACTCACATCTTGAAACAGGTCATTCGGGGCTTCAGTCAATGGAAACATCGTCTTTGGGCTTCATTAGGCTTCCAGAACAGGCCAGCAGAACACAAGCCTAACAGAATGAACACACAACCCCCTTGGCTTGCCCACTCAGAGAAGAGGCATGCGTGAAAATTTGGAGTTAACAGTATAGAAACTCATGTTTTGCAAACCAAATTGCAGTTTACATTTTCAAGATTGTAACGTTGCTAGCATTTTAAAATTCAGTATTCATTTTTCATTGTTGCTGCAGTAGTTTTGTTTTTACTTGTGATCACATTGATATGAAAGCTTCCAGTGACAAGTATTTTGTTATGAGATTCATTGGGCCTCATTAAATATTTGGTGAATGAATGAAATCTAGTTTTTGTTCACCAATGTGTTGAAGCTTATTACAAAACCCAAGTCTTCTTGGTTCACATTTGTCAGAACCCAGATCAGGTTTCCCATCTTCTGAGGATTCTTTCCCCTTACCACTGCTCACTGTACAGCCTCATAGTATTCCATTTTTTATTTCTACAATCTCCTCCATTGTTGCTCAGCCTGCAGTCCACAGACCAGCAGCATCAACATCAAGTGGGTTGATTAGACATGCAGACCTTCAGAACCATCCCCTACCTATTAGATCAGAATCTACATTAAAAAAAATCCCCAGAGATTTATATGTGCATTAAATTTCAAGAAGTACTGATGTAACACATTTCAGTTACACAATACAATTAATTATGTATATGTCTGACTTCCCCAGGGAATGAAAACTCCTTGAGGTCATGTCCTTGTTCAGTTAGAGCTTCTAGCCTGGGAGCCTGCTCCTCACATCTCTGCTCTAGTGACATCCTTCCTGTAGAGTCAGTCCTACCCTGGGCTGTGTACCAGATCTTGCCCATATATATCAAATTGCTCTGCTGCTATCCCATCAGTTTAAAAGCTTAAGTTTTTGTCACATGTCTGAAATAAAGTCTCCACTTTTTTTCTCAGTTTGGTAACTGGATATCTACATTTTACCACTGGGCATAATTCTTTTCTGGAAATGTGCCTAGTGCTTCAGTCCTGAAGAGTGGGCACTGCTTTATGCTTTGATTACAAACAGCTCGAGGGTAGGATCCGGTCTCATTCCATTCTCTTTTTACAATGTGAATATAGCCATAATGGTGTCCTGAAAGGTCCTTGATCAATGGTTTTTCACAAGCTATACTGCCAGTTAGATGAAGCTGCTTTAAAAACTGTGTTATCTCTTTTAGGCCTATAACATTTGGTAAATAATTGTTCCAATGCATGAAGTTTGTCCTATCAACTTGAAAGAATGAACACTTCCCCCAAGCGCATCTAATTTACCCAGGTAATGTGGAACTCACCCAAAAGATTTAGCTCCTTATGTTGCTATTGAATTTAGCCTCATTTTGGCAGGACTGGAAATTCCTAACTCTGTACAAACTGATCCTTGAAACTCATTGTCGATATGCTTTCTCATAAGTTTGGAAGGAGCTTTTCTTTTGCTACCCTTCCTGGCCCTATCTGCACTTTGTTTACAAATAGAAATAGTGAAAAGACTAAGGGTAGAAGAAGCAATATCAACTTATGCTTGTTAGCAACAACGTATTTTTATTGGTTTCTGTTAGCTTATTTCAAAGCACCGGCTGTCATTCTACACTGAATTGAGTGGCCTATGTAAACAGGGAGACTGTGATCTTCTCTCTTTGAAGAAAAGTGTCCTGACTGTGCCTCTAGCTTGGACCACTGGAGGAACAAGAGTGGAGGTGAGAGTAGAAGTACAATCTACATCCAGAGGAAGAGAGAGCAAGAGAGGGTGAAGCGAGAAAGAGAACAAGGATAATAATTAGAGCAGGCAGGCAGTTAGACAAGATAAGAAATGTTCAAGTCATTGGGTCAGCTAGGTAGGTGTAAGTCCTAGTTCAGTTACCTACTAGCTGTGGGAACTAGGGCATTTTAAAAAAAAAATCCCACTCATAAAAAAAAAAAATCTTACCTAACATAAAACAACCTCAGTTCTCTCATCCATAAAATGAAAATCATATACCTAACTTTATTCATAGCCACCATACAGTTGTGTAGGCTGTATACTGCCCAACGTATGTGCTAAGGGGTGAATGGGGACTGTGATCCAGCCTACTCTATCTTCACCAAGATATGAGTCCACACTTCTTCCTGGAGAAAGGGACAGCTTTTTCTAATGATCACAAAGGTACCTGATAGCCTAGCTCATAAAGTAGACTTGCCCCTACAATTTCTTGTGAGGATTAAAAAAGATGGTCTGTAGACCTATGGCAGATCACTTGGCATTCACTAAATGTTTTGCCACTTCTCTGGTCCTTGTTTTGCATCTCTCTAAACATAGATTTCATTCTCAGTATCTAACTTTTTCCCCCAGGCTGCAAGCAAGGGTACCTATTCTTCCTAGGCACGTATCTTCCCAGCTTTGCTCTCAGGGGATAAGCTCTCCCCCCAGTTTCAATACGAAAGATATTTGGAAAGGCACCTGATAGAGCTGACCAGAGTCACAGGTCCAGAATGATGAAGCACTATCATTATTAATCCTCCCATAACCACGTGAGGGGCAGGGAGAGGTACAGAACTCAAAAAAGGAGCAATTGTCTTCCCCCACTCCAGGAAGATAAATGGTATGAGGGGGAGTTAAAACAAATATTTCCACCATAATTCATGAAACTATTGAGCACTTCCTGCATGCTTAGACTCACAACAATCCTAGTGAGACATACAGAGACAGAGGAGGCAAAAAATTAGTTGAAAACATAGAGCACACAGTGATTTGAGAACCATTGCATCCAAATGAGTCAGCAAATACAGATTAAAAATTATAGTGCTAATTAGCGTTGTTTTTGATGGAGGTCATTGCTCCTTTTGGGGTCCCCGTTTTCTTATCTGAAAAACAAAGGGTCTGAACCAGACCAGTGTTAAGTTTCTTTTGACTCTGATGTGTATGACGCCTCCATCTATTCCTCAGTCATTTGATCTCTCCATCCATCAGTCCATCTCTCTGTCACTGAGTTAGGAGCTTAAGAGAGTTGGATTCTAAATCAACAAGCGTTTATCGAGAGCCTGCAGGATAGAAGGTGTTATTTTAGGCACAGTGATGTACACAAAAAGTGAATGATAGTCTTTGTCCTCAATTTGTTTTCAGTCTAGTTGGGGAATGCCAAGTATACAGTACAGGAAAAGCAAGAATTATGTAACATACAACACTGCAATAGTGGCAAGAATAATAGTGGCAAGAATAATTCATGAACTCTTGTCAGATGTTTGGTGAAGAGAATTTGGGTTTCAGAGTGAGCATGATGATATAGCATGAGGACATGGAGAGGGCTCCAGGAAAAAGAAGAGGTTTTACTTCTGCTGGAGACTGAGAAGGGGCCACCACTGGCTGGGCAGAGAGGACAGGTTTGCACCTTCTAAGCAGGAGAAAAGTCCTGAGTTCCCCATCCCTCTCACACTAACATCGAATTGTTTAGGCTTGTATTCTGTTTTCCTAATGTGCTAATGTTTTTGTTGAGTTTATATTGTTTAAAATGAAAAGTGCTGACATATACTGTAAGTACGTGTATGTCAGAAACAGAAGTTACCTGAAAACATTTGCGGTAACTACTAATTGCATTCATCTGCTAATTAGCACTTTCTTTGTTACTGACTATAACACCAGATTGGATTTCCCACTGGGAAATAGAAGTAAAACCAAAAATAACAAAAAATCAGCAAGTAAGTGCTGCTTGCTATGAAGATATTAGGAACAAAGGCACATGAGAAGTGTTGATTTCATGCTATGATTTGAAGGTGGGTGGCCAATACGAAATTAAACACACATATTGTCCATACTAACAGTAGTTTCTGCCTGTTAGTTTAAACAATATTGATTCTAATTGACTACAGAGCCACGTGGAACTAATAGCTCATTAGAAATCAATTGTTATCTGATGAAGGTGGAGAGTGAGCAGAGGAATAAGCTGAGTAAGGAATGTGATTACGTTGGAAGCTCTAATCATTAGGACAGGGAAGCCGAGTTGTTAAGGCAATGTTCTAAGTATGGGTATGCTAAATTGAGCACAGTTTTGAAAATTATCAGACACAGTAAGTTATTGTTTAAAGCTTTATAGGATTTGCCTTGGAATTTAATGTCACAAACTGACATATTCAAAATTCCTTAAAATGCACTACAATAGGCACACCAAGTAAAGGTTGATAAATTTGTTTCTTTTTTAACAAAAAATAAATCCACTTCCTTCTTGTTAGTTTGTATCTGTTAGATATCTGAAAGTAAATTTGAACGAGTCTGAATTTGCTATTTTTTGCCACATAATCAATAAGAAGGAATGAAACATGCAAATGATATATCTGGTTTTTAGTTTTTAGAAAAGGATTATCACCTACAACAGGTGTTTAGAGATGTTGCTTCTATTATTTATCACAATGTAGTATTTTTGTTCCTTATTTAGTATTTCATTCATCTAATTTTTTTCCTTCCATTTATTTTATTCTCAGATTATCATCACAGAACAAGGACATGGTTTGCTTGGTATGCTAAGCGCCGGTTCTCTTCATTTCTCCCCATGACTGTTAGAGTAGGCCATCACACACGTCACCAGTGCGCACGGGTAATACGGAAGTGGATAAGGTACGCCCCACGCCCTCACAGTCTCGTGTGCCAAAGGGCCAGAGAAATATCATTGTGAGACTGTGCAGTCTTTCCTGCAGGAAGGTAGTACAGAGAGTATTTAAAGGTTATTAGAAAAGGAAGAGAAAGAAAAGAGGAGGCAGGGAGGAAGGAAAGAAAGAAACTGGTCAACCAAACTGGGTAAATCTCAGTATCATGACTGGAGAATAAGAACTTGATAATGGGAACTAAGGCCATGAGGATGGAACCCCTGAGAAGTCTATGAGCCACGTGCTTCTCCAAAGCAGACATATCTGCAATAACGTGGCATGAGGCACAACCTAGATACCGCAGATGTTGTGTGCCGTGGGACCCAGGCTGTCACTCTGAGGACCTCGACAAGCTTTAGCAACAAACTCTCCCTGTTCCTTCTTAAGTAAAATGTCTCTGCTTCTGAGTGTAGCTGGCATGATACATCAAAAGGCATAATTCATTTCAATAACTTGTCAGAGCAGCTCTCTCACCAGGGGATTGCTTGAGATTCCTTTCTCAGACCCTAAAATTAGCCTGCTTTTATTCAGGAACTGGCCTAGTACCCAAGGCTTATTGTTGGCAAGGCTGTTCTGATGCTGCCAAATTGACCTCCTGCCGTCTTAGCTCTGTCACCAGAAACAGAAAGATAATATCACACATAATCCCTGTGCTAGCTAGTCTTGCCATTCACTACCCCTGGCCTGTGTGGGTACACTGAAAAATTAGCCTTCTTGCCCCACCAAAAGCGGAACACAGGTAGTGATGAGCAGTTGAAAATATATTGTTTACATTTATGGAACCAATTATATAGTATTAAATGGTAAATATGAACAATAAAAAGACATAGACTTGAGGTTATACTTTTGAGCTTTACATTCACAGGTGATTTTTTTTCCTCTTTCTAACTGTACTCATCTATTTTTTTGCATAAGCCTTATCTTCAGACAAATTAACTTATCTCTTTTTATGTTGTCTCATCTCATACTTTATTCATGTCACACGACCCACCTAGACTTAGTTCCCATCTTCTCTACCATCAATATGCATTCTGGTAGTTCTTCTAGACCCAGCTAAGATCTCACCTTCCCCCTGAGAGTAGATCTTACCTTTCTCTGTGACTCTGAGAGCTTCTTTTTTTTGTCAAAGACATGCATTGCCTTCCTGTTTTTCTCCCATTGTTATCCTAAATCATTTTACTCTTTTGCTGTAACATATATTTTCCCTACTTTATATTGTTCTCCTGATCATTTTAAAACTTTTTGTGAAAACATTTATTTTATTTTAGATTTCTACATATCCCCATAATGCCAAGTGTTTTTGGTCCATTTTATGCTGCTACAGCAGAATCCCACAGACTGGGTCATTTATAATAAACAGAAATTTATTGGCTCACAGTTCTGGAGGCTGGGAAGTCCAAGATTCAGGGATTGGCATCTGGTGAGGGCCTTCTTACTGCATCATCCCGTGACGGAAGGGCAAAGAGAAAGCAAGAAAGAGCAAGAGATCAAACTTGCAGCTTCAAGTGCTTTTGTAATCAGCATCTGTCCATTCATGAAGGTGGAGCTCTCAGGACTTAAACTCCTCGCATTAGGCCCCACCTCCCGACACTGTTTTCAACATATTCTTTTGGGGTGACACATTCAAACCATAGCCCCAAGCATAGGTCAAAACATCAATAAATATTGTTTATAGTGCTTTTTATTATTTAAAATTTCATTTGATTTTCTATAATTTGATAAAGATATTTCATAAAGAATGTTATAGCATAGAAAGAAACATGAGATTGTCAGCTTGCATCAGAAAAGACAATCAACAGAGGCCTATGATGGATGATGCAGGGGTTGATATTTGACAAAGGTTCTAAATCGGTTGCTATAAAAATTCTCAAATGAACAATCATGAATGCTTTTGAAACAAATACATTTAATACAATATGGCAATAATATTATTGGATTAAAAAAACTAGGTTCACACCGAAAGTGCCATATTCATAAGATATTTATTTTTCAAGCTAGCTTCATTTTTTAAAAAATTCAGACATATTTTATATACCCTAAAATTCACTATTTTAAGGTACACAAGCCAGTAGTTTCCAGTATATTCACAAGATTGTAAAACCATCATGACTATCTAATTTCAGAATATTTTTATCAACCTAATGGGAAACCTCTTATCTATTAGCAGTCAATCCTAATTGCTGGCTTGATTTTTTTTTTTGCCAAAATCAGCTTTACTTTTTTTGCCAGTTTATAAACAGTTCTTATTAGAGAAGATTAATTTGAAATAATAATGGATAGTAACAGATTGCTGTGTCAGCCTATGACATGGATTATCTCCCCATCAAATTATGACACAAGTTCTTAAACTATTAGATATTTTTTTCTTAAATAACAAGGCATGTGGATTCATAGAGAGGTAAAACTGATAAGAGTTTTCAGTGTCACCTGTGGTAAAATGTTTCTCTGTAAACACCACAAATTTGGAATATTTTAGAAGTCTGAGAATTCTGGAATAATGTATAGTTCTGGGATGTCATTCATTTATTTATAATAAAAGTATCAGAAATATTTAAATATTATGTAAAGGTATATGTTTAATTTAGTTTGAAGAAGTGCCCATTTGATAATAAGGCTGCATACTGGAAAGAATGCCAGAAAAATGTGCTCAGAATGTCTTTTGAAAACAGTTATCTCTGCCTCTTCAGGCAGGGGTGGGGAACCTGTGCCCTCAAGGCCACATGTGACCCTCTAGATCCCTGTATGTGGCCTCTTGGCCAAATCCAAACTTCACAGAACAAATCTCTTTATTAAAAGGCTCTATCAAAAGGCAGCACGCAAGGACCCAGAAGGCCACATGTGGCCCTGATATTATTGACTTGAAGTCTACCTACTTCTAAATATGCACTTATCTAATTTTTTCCTATGCAAAATAATGTTTTATCAAAATGTCCTTGTTTACATATCACTCCTTTTTATGCTATTATGGAAACTGAATAGAGGGATATAGGAATTAATCATCACTTGTCAGTAGATAAAACATAGGAATAAAAACATCGTATTATTTAATGATTGGTAGTCCATAGAAAGCAGCTTAAGGGCAATAGCTATTATGCACACAAAATCTCTAATATAAATTATCTAAGCTAGAGTTTTTAATACCCATCAATATTTTGAATATTATCAAATATTTTCCCAAGAGAAATGCATTTTTAAAAATTTCTAAGGCATCTAAATCCACTAATAGAAGAAATTATTATACTCCTTTACCAGAAAAACAATCAAATTTTAAAAACTGTTCATTGAATAACACAATAATATTTAAATCCTTCTCTGTTTGGAAATGAATACTATAGTTATTGGCCTTCTGCATTTGTGTGTGTGTATGCTTGTATAAGTGGATTAGAATGTGTGTGCATATAAATAAATATATATACACATAAGATTATTATTTTTAGAAGAGGAAAAACAATTAGGTGACCCATGAATGTTGGTCCTGTTTATACTTCTGTCTTGAGAATTAGGATTTTTTAGCTCATAAAAACTCTGAGTTTATTATAGGTATCAATTAAATTCTGCCTAGGGCTGAATCCATAATGTGAAATATAATATAGTGTGAAATTGAATCATACCTAAGAAATGTAAAAAATAAAAATCCATTTTATTACTGATATACTTATGAAAGTAGGAATGCTGAATTATAACAACTTTGGGGCATAATGAAAAATATAAACAGACCATATTTAACAGCTATTAATTGTGTGTATGTAATATATATGTATACATAAATATACATATGTGTGTTTTTATTTATAAGAGCATCTCAAAGTAAATGTATTCTACCATAAGAAATGGACAATAAAATTACCTGAAAAATCTATATTTTTGAGGGATTCAAGTACTTCCCAAAGGTAGAGTTAAAAAGATATACTGTGATACTAACATATCTATAATACATGCTCATAATTCTCTTGATTTTATTTTGCAAAGCTTTTTTACCCACAGAATGTTACAAAGCTCTAATGCACATTCAAGAATGTGTAAAATCCATCACAGAATCCTTTACTTTATGGTACTATAATGTAGAGAAAAATTGTTGTGAAAGCTTAGGTTCACTCTTGATGTATATAAATCTCCCAGAAAAATATTGAAATGCTGTAGTTGAAAATGTAAATGTACTGACATTCTTAAATAATAAATGTACTTACCAAGTCTTAAATATCCCCGGTGGAAAGAATTTGTTAACTGGACACTCGTTAAGCGTTCAATATGTATAACTTTTTTGTTTTTTGGTCAAAAAGGAACCAAATGACTTCTAAATTTAAGCGTAAGTACTAAGGAGAGTTGAAAAGTCCACCTGCAAGCAGAAGTTCAACTTTAAGGTTGAGCCAAGTGAGAGACCTTACAGACATAAGTAGAAGTTTCCTTTCTCTATTCCTAGAAAAACAGATTTGTCTGGCATTCTGGAATGGCTGACAGTTGTAAACGTGTCCTGAAATGATGCAGATGTATATCTCCTGGGGAACAATTTGATCAAGTGGCTCCATCCTTGAGACCACTTTTCAGGAAGATCACCAGATATCACCTCCCACATATGTACTCAGGACTATTCAAATTTGTGTCAGGAAGAAGCAGCCAAACCACCAAGAAGATGGAAAGGGAAAAGGGGAAATTTTTCTGCAAGCAAATACATTTCCCTCAGACCTATTAAAGTTTTTATACACCAGAACTAAAATGTTTTGTATATTCCGAAGTCTCACAATTACACACATTAAAATTCCCCCCAGAAATGTTAATGCCACAAACCAACATCAGTAGAAATCTGTGCTTTTTCCAACAGGGCTGCTATTGTCATTTTTTAAAACTTTTTAAACTTAGCTTTATTGAGGTATATCTGACATACAATAAACCGCACATATTAAAGTGTACAATTTGATAAGTTTTGAAAAACCATAACAATGAACGAGATAGGGAGCAGATCTGTCACCACCAAGTGTTTCTCAGGTTTCTTTGTAATTCCTCCATCCCATCCCTCTCCATTTCCCCTCTCCCAGGCAACCTTTGCTTTGATTTCTGTCACTGAGATTAATTTGCATTTTCTAGAGTTTTATATAATTGGAGTAATAAACTATGTAATCTTTTGTGTCTGGCTTCTTTCAGAATAACTATTTTGAGAGATTCATCCATGTTATTGAACGTATCAGTAGTTCATAACTTTTTATTGCTCAGTAGTATTCCATTGTGCAGATACACTACAGTTTGTTTAGCCATTCAAATGTTGTTGAACATTTCAGTTGTTTCCAGGTTTTGGCTATTACCCATAATTCAGATATGAATATTTGTGTACAAGTCTTTATGTGGACATATGCTTTATTTTCTTTTGAGTAAATACCTAGGGGTAGAATGGCTATTTCAGATGTTAAGTGTACATTTAACTTTTTAAGAAATTGCCAAACTATTTTCCAAAGTGGTTGTACCGTTTTACATAATAAACACCGGTATTTATGAGGGTTTCAGTTCCTTCATATGCTCACCATCACTTGGTAAGGTCAGCCGATTTAATTTTAACCATTCAACAGGTGCATGGTGATATCTCATTGTGGTTTTAATTTGCATTTCTCTAATGATGTATGATGAGAATCTTTTTTTGTGTGTGTTTGCTAGCCATCTGTGTATCTTCTTTGGTGAACAAGCTGTTCAAATAGTTTGCCCATTTTTTAATTGGGTTGTTTGTATTTTTATTACTGGTTTTGAGATTTGTTTATATCCTGCATTCAAATTCTTTACCAACTGTGTTTTTCAAATTGCATTATATCTGTATGTGTGAAATGTATGCAATGTGGTTAGCTGAGGGTCCTTAATACAGATTCCAACAGCTGAATCATCTTACTAAAGGTTGATGTCTCTTGCAAGTAACCAAGGATAAGGATTTTAAAATTTACTAGTATTGAGTGAGCATCTTTTCTGTAGTATAGCAGTTTAGGGCAGGGTTTCTGAAGCTCCTCTGCCTGAACTGAAATTCATTTGGCTATTTCCTAGCTGTGTAATCTTGTGTACATTTCTCACCTTCTCTGTTTCTATTGCAAAATGTGATAATACTAGTAGCTGCATCATAGTGGTGTTGTAGAGATTTAAAGTATTTATGCATAAAAAGCACACAGTGCATGCTCAATAATGTTTGCTATTGTTTAATAAATTCATTGTTATTCATCCATTCCTGCTCCCCATATCCTGTGATAGACCTTACTTAGCTAGGCTAACCTCTTAGTCTGATTTCTTTCTGTGGGAGGAATGCTTTTCAGAGGTAACAAGCAGTCAGGAGGAGGAAAGTATGTTCTTGAGGTCGGGTTCAAAGATATTGTGTGAAATCAGTGGAAATGTCTGGCCAGATAGTGCCAAGAGAGCTGATGAAGATCAGGGTATTTGGGTGTGGGAGAAGGAAGGGTAGCTATTTTATAATTTGCCTTCCATCAAGACAGTTTGTTCACATTCATCAATGTGTTCCCATGGCTGGATACTGACACTAAATCTAATTAACAACCCCTGAAATGATAGCATGTTATTCTGATTTAGAGAAAGTTATAAATAGGGGCCTTAACTGTTTCACTACAATTAAAACAGAAACTTTCCAAAACATCTGCTAAGTGATTCTTTTCTCAAAAGAATATTCCAAGTTGGCTGATGAATGGTTTGTGGAAACAATACTTTGAAGCATTTTACTATCAGAGAATGTGGTTATTCACCTTAGTTTGAGCCTAAATAAAAAAGGATTTTGGAATGTTCCTTTCACTCAAAAAGGAGTAAGTACGAGAAGGGGATAATGGATTTTAGGTGAGCTAGGCTGGGAACCATATGCAAGGATGTAAAAAGACATGAATCGAACACTTGGAAAAACAGCAGGAAAAATTTTTAATAGTCAAATGAGCTTTCTACTAGCATCAGGAAACACTCACAGATATGTCAAGTGTGTGATGGAGGATGTACCAATCGTGCACATTCTCTGTATGGGTTGTAATGACCAATGGAAATGGTGTTTTCAGGAAGTTAATGACTTGCTGAATTGACTG
This sequence comes from Lepilemur ruficaudatus, assembly GCA_963574885.1. Classification (NCBI taxonomy): domain Eukaryota; kingdom Metazoa; phylum Chordata; class Mammalia; order Primates; family Lepilemuridae; genus Lepilemur; species Lepilemur ruficaudatus. Next base: position 1,071 of record CAUYRT010081393.1, on the reverse strand, counting down.
AGGCTCAGGTACAATATCAGACCTTTTAAAGGGGATTATTAAATGCCATGATGCCTAACCTGAAAGTGATTATTGTTTTAGAATTTATAGACATATGAAAAAATAAAGTCAAAAAGTAATTATTAATACTTCTTTTTGTGCTACAGAATGAGAAAGTTAGAAACTACTTGAAATAATGAATGTGGTTGTGCAAGACTTGAAATACTGCAGAAAGAAGGTAAGTAAACAGTAGGTAAGAGATTCTTTTTATTCCATTGTCCAGCTAGCTGTAAAAATATTATCAATATTCTGTCAACATACATGATGAGTTCCAATAACAAAGCTACATATGTTGGACAAAGGGGAAAATAAACATTGGTCTTAGATCTCAGCTTATTAGTATTTACCAGCAATCTGTATTAAATGATTTCATTGGAAAGCTTCTCAAATGATAAAACAGGGTGCTGCATCCCCAAGGATGAGAGAAGTTCTCACAACTCTAAGTGTTTTGAAATATTCATGTAATTATCAAATATTGGTGACTGTGCATATGGTATATAATAGATGACAATGTGAGCATACTCTTTTCTCTTTTATTTATGCAGTTCTGAGAACAACCTGCAAACAGCTTTCCCAAGTCTCTCCTTTATTATCACCCATTATGTGTAGCTATTTTAACTTAACACTGGTTGCATCTTGCTGCCAAGGAGTGCGTGGATAATTCCACATCGACATTGGTAATTTCTAGAATGTAACCACAAAGTTTGACATTATGTAGTCAGATAGTAACTACAGGCATATTTTCTTAGATCCCTCAGAAAACCTCAGTGGATATAAGGATCTTTAAAAAAAAAAAAGAACAACTTATACATGGTTATTTTTAGTCCATCAAAGGTGGGAAAAGATAGGTAATATCTTAGTTGTTAAAAAGAGAGTATAGGGCCGGGCGCGGTGGCTCACGCCTGTAATCCTAGCACTCTGGGAGGCCGAGGCGGGCGGATTGCTCAAGGTCAGGAGTTCGAGACCAACCTGAGCAAGAGCGAGACCTCATCTCTACTAATAATAGAAAGAAATTAATTGGCAAAACTAAAT
>CAUYRT010081391.1:0-49346 GCA_963574885.1 Lepilemur ruficaudatus | reverse complement strand
GTTCCCACTCTCTGCCCCTAGCCACCTCCTTGCCACCGGTTTACCCTCCACCAGACCTTACAAGGTGACTGTTTTCCTTGCCTACATAAAAGCAACCCAAAGACTGGAGTTTGTGGAAACTGTAAAGAAGAATCATAAATTATGAGGAGGGTAGGCAGGAAGGGAGAATTAAAAAAAAAAAAAAAACAGGAATGCTGAAGAAACTATTGTTCTGAGTACTTTTTCATTCTTTTTTTTTTTTTCTTTTTTGGAGTTGTTTCCTAAAGATCAGTTTTATTTACTTTTGGGGGCTTCCTCCTTCTCCTTCCAAGTGTAAAACTATTCTGATTAAGCAGTAATTTTCCTTGTTTCTCCTACTCAATACTCAACAACTCAGTTAATTTTTAGGTTGAACTTTACTTTCCAGATTGCCTTATACCCCAAAAATATTCAGAACAGAAAATAAAGCCCTCTCTAACAGTTTCAACATCTGAATTCAGACAGGACCAGAGGAGGCATTTTCCATATTTTATACTTCAGTTCCCCTCCAACTTTTTTTTTTTTTGAGATAAGACCTTGAGATAAGGTCTTGTTCTGTTGCCCAGGCTAGAGTTCAGTGGTGCCATTATTGCTCACTACAACCTCAAACTCCTAGGCTCAAGTGATCCTCCTGCCTCAACCTCCTGAGTAGCCCAGCTAATTTTATATTTTTTTGATAGAGACGGGGGTCTTGCTGTGTTGCTCATGCTGGTCTCAAACTCCTGGCCTCAAACAATCCTCCCACCTAGGCCTCCCAAGGTGCTAGGACTACAGGCGTAAGCCACCATGCCCAGCTGGTTCCCTCCCTCTTGATTGGAGCTTCTAGAGATGTAATGCAAGACAAATCTATAATTTTTAATGTTCTAGTAGTTACCTTTAAAAAGTAAATAATGCAGGTGAAATTTATTTAAATATTGTATTTTATTTAGCTCAATATATTAAAATGTTATTTCAATGTGCAATTAATATAAAAATTATTTTTTATTAAGCCAACTTGAAATGTGAACCAAAATAAACTTTTAAGCCCTTCAACCAACTAAATGGACTCCCTCTTGGCCAAGGTGACTCCAGAAAAACCTTAAAGCTGAGTTGCCAGCTATGAGGAGAAGGAGAATCAGACAACACTTGTAAGACAAAAGTTAAATCACACTTGCAGGTCAATTTACTTAACAGATCACTCAAGTCTCAGTATATGTCCAGTGACTTCTCTCTGATTAATAGAATTCCTTATCTTAACTTAAAACATTCCAAGCCTTTAGACAAAGCTTCATTTCTGGTTTTTTTTTTTTTTTTTTTTTTGAGACATTGTCTCACTCTGTTGCCCAGGCTAGAGTGAGTGCCGTAGCATCAGCCTAACTCACAGCAACCTCAAACTCCTGGGATTAAGCCATCCTTCTGCCTCAGCCTCCTGGGTAGCTGGGACTACAGGCATGCACCACCATGCCCAGCTAATTTTTTTTCTATATATTTTTAGTTGGCCAACTAATTTGTTTCTATTTTTAGTAGAGACGGGGTCTCGCTCTTGGTCAGGCTGGTTTTGAACTCCTGACCTTGAGCGATCCACCCGCCTCGGTCTCCCAGAGTGCTAGGATTACAGGCGTGAGCCACTGCGCCCGGCCAAAGCTTCATTTCTTTAACCAATTGCAAATCAAAGAATGTTTAAACCTACCTATAACCTGTAAGCCCCTACCTACTTCAAGATGTCCTGCCTTTTCAGGACAGACTAATGTACACTTTCCACGTATTGATTTATGACTTTACATGTAATTCCTGTCTACCTAAAATGTATAAAACCAAACTATAACCCAACCACGGTGGGCTTCTCAGGGGTGGCTTTCTGGACCATAGTTGCCCATATTTGGCTCAGAATAAACCTCTTTAAATTATTTTGCAGAGTTTGGGTTCTTTTCCATTAAGAAAAGTATACGACAGTACAGTACTTATACTGTATACTTATACAGTACTGTCATATAAGACAGTACAGGCCTAGGCTATTCACTTTTGAAGCACTGTGCAAACAGCGTCGACTCTCCGGACTTTGACTGCTATTGAATATTTGAGCCCTTGCCTACAATCTTCATTCATTCATTGGTGAACAAGATGTTGTTTGCCCTAAAGCTCAGTCTGCGGGGGTGAGAAACACATAAAGAAACAATTATGAAATAACATGAAAGAATGGTGACACAGATGCACACCACTTTATGAGCACCTGAAGGGGCAAGAACATGCCATAAATGTAGCACTAGCTTCAGGCGTGTGTTATGTTAGCTTTGTGAAGGGGATCGGGAAAGGCATTCATTCCAGAGGTGCCAGCTTGAACAAAGCACTGAAATGAGAGATGGTGAAGCCCAGAGAATGGCCTAAGAGTGCACCTCATAGGAAAGATGTGTAAAAAGAAAATGAAAATCTCAGGGCCACTCCTCCAACTCCTTATGCAAAAGGAAGATAAAGGCCTCAGGCACCTGTGAAGAACTGGCCCCAGAGATCATTCATTAAGGAAATTCCTTGCTGATCTCCCATACGCAAGGACATGCAAACTGTAGTTTTAGGTTCCCAGGCTACTTCTAGCTCCTGAAACTAAAGTTTGTTTGATTCCACACTAATAATGAATTACCAGTTTATCTTTACAGGTGCAGAACAGGAGACAGACAGGATCAGACATTTTTCCACCTACCCAGGGACATCTACATAACTGATGCTTCCTTCACTCCCTTTTTCACTTCTAACAGTTGTCTAATCTTATGTAAAATGTAGATTTCCTGGGCCTCACAAGAATCTAGCCATTTTGCCTCACTACGGTCCCCACAAATTCCCCTTCAGTAACACAGCCACAGGTCTGTTTGCGGTTCATGTTTTCCCCAGGCACCTCCTCAACTTTGCCTTGATAAACCTCCACTGATTGAGATTTTTGCCTCAGCCACTTATTTGGGAGACAGATGAAGAAAGGAGAGGCAGCTGGATAGGTGAGCAAGGCCAGACAGAGAAGGGCCTGGTATGTCATGTTTGACTTCTAAAACAACACATCTTGAAGCTTCCTAACATTTCAGAAGAAATGCAGATGACACTGGATTGAAGCTTTCGCTGGGAACGTTGTTTGCTCCCCTAGACTGGTTGCTCCGTGTTGGCCGGGCCCTCTGTTTAGCTCACCGCTCTAACCGGGCCTGCAACCCTGCGTGGCACAGAAAGGCCTTGTGTGGTCTACACGGGCTGGAATTCCTTCCTTCATTCTTTCTCCTCCAAGCATCCCCTGCCTCAGCCCACAGGAAAAGGGGGAAGGGTGCCAGCTGCAGCCTGCTGTGCCTCAAAAGTCCTTTGGAGTTCACCTACAGGATTTCGTTTTTCTGGGCCGCTTCCTCCTGTATAAAACGGGGCTCACAACTACCCACCACCGAGGACTGCAGTGTAACTCAAATGAATATACACGTTTTGCCCCCTCAAAACGAAAAGGTGCCTCCTGAGGCCTTGGGCGCAGAGTGACATGACCCGCCCAAGGCAAAGCCACGTTTCCACCTTCCCTGGCCCGGGAAGCTCCTGCCCAGCGGCAGGGTGACTGACTCAGGGCCTGGGCACCTCCCACTCCTCGGGAGATAACCCTACGCGTGACCGTCTAATGAGCGTCTTGCGGAAACGCCACACCAGGAGGAGAGGCAGGGGAGGCCACGCAGCCCCGCGGCCCGCGACTGGGCATTCCCGCGCTGCGCCCCAGAGCGCCCCTGACCGCCCCTGACCCCACCAGCGCCCCAGCCCCCGGTCAGCCCCTCCTCCCGCGGCGGCGGGGGGAAGAGGGTGGAGCGGCCTGACTCCCACAGCCAATGAAAGCAGCGGATTCCTGGTCCGATCCCCGGCGCGGCTCACCATTGGTCGTCGCCCGGGTCTCGGCCCACCGAACCTTGGCCACCCGAGCCAATCGCGAGGCGGCGGGCGATTCCCCAGGCTGTTTAGGCGGCGGGCCGCGGGCGCAGAGCGGGCCTGGCCCGGAACGGGCGGCGGTGACAGGCGGCAAGAGCCCGCAGCCCTCCCCGCGCGGCGCGCCGCGGCACCATGGAGCCCGCCGTGTCGCTGGCCGTGTGCGCGCTGCTCTTCCTGCTCTGGGTGCGCCTGAAGGGGCTGGAGTTCGTGCTCATCCACCAGCGCTGGGTGTTCGTGTGCCTCTTCCTCCTGCCGCTCTCGCTCATCTTCGACATCTACTACTACGTGCGCGCCTGGGTGGTGTTCAAGCTCAGCAGCGCGCCGCGCCTGCACGAGCAGCGCGTGCGGGACATCCAGAAGCAGGTGAGGGCGCCCGGCGCAGAGCCGCGGGCTCCGGGAGACGCGGCGTGCGCGTGGGTAGCCGTAGGGCGGACGGCGAAGGGATATACGGTGCAGCGGAGAGCCAGGACTTCACCGAGGAGCCAGGACTTCACTGAGGAGCTGGCGTTGGAGGGGGATTGGAACGAAACAAAAATGTGATGGGAGGGTTCCAGGGAGGGAACAGAATAAGCAAAGGCAGTGGGGAGCAAAACATTGCTCCGATGTTTATGGAGTGCCCACTGTGCGCAGGGCACATGCAGGCACCTGCGGGACTGTAAGGAATCCTAAGACAGGGGAAGGTGTGCAACACTCAGGTAACTCTCACTAGTCCCGGCGTTTTGGAGGAGGAAAGGCTTCTGGGAGGTGGAGTTGAGTCTAAAGAGATTGGGGGAAGGTGTGTTAGGTGAGAGCGAAGGCTGGGAAGGGGAAAGTGTGGGGACGGGAAGGGGAGAAGGTTGGAAAGTCTGTTTGGAGCTAGGTTGGAGAGGGGCCTCGATGCCAGGTTCGAGTTTGGAGTTTATTTTGCAGCAAGGTGCTTTCGCTGCGTTTAGAATAGAGGACTAAAGCGAGAAAGTAGAACCCCAAGGGAAGAGCCTCACAGCCGCTGATGATGGAGGGCTCACTCCTGGACAAACGTAGTCCGTCCATCTCCCAGGACCTCTGACATCCTATCCTCCCTGTGCCAGCACTCACAGAGCCCGTGACCCTGCTGCAGCTTACAGAGGAGCCTCCTCCACATCCGGGGCTGCCATGGGCGTGGGGCTGGGCAGTTTCTTGGCTCCCTCTGCCCTCCTTATGTTCCTCTCTTACTGGCATCAGGTTGCAGAGAGCTTCTGTTTCCTGCAGCCACCCTCTAGTAGGTGTAGCAGCCTGCATATTCTGTTTGCTCTGCGCCGGGTGCTGCAGGCAAGAGCGGGAAGATGGATGCAGAGAGACATTCTTGTGAGAGAGAAGCCCTTGGGCCTGGTGGGAGAATGCAGACTGGAAGCATGTTGCCCTGCTGCCCTGGGTTTTGCTGGCCACAGTCACACAGCTCTAGAGCCCTGCCTACCCTCCCTGCCCGAATGCACTCTCTTTCTTAGCTCTTTCCAGAAGTTCAGATTCTCCGCTTACCTGCATGTCTCCTCCATCAGACTGTGAGCTCCTGGAAGGCAGGGACTGTTATCTGACTCACCTTTGGCCCCGGGAGGCCTGCTCAAAGCAGCCTAGTGAGTGCTTATTACCCTAAACTAAACCAAAGGGCTCACTGTGGGCAGGCAAGCAAGGGGCCCAGCTGGACTGGCCCACTGCCCTGCCCTGTTCCACACCCTGTGCCATTGATGTCCATCATTTCTAATACTCACAGCAACCCAGGTAGATCTCGTACCTGTTTTATAAACGGGAAAAAAATTGACGTTCACACTGAGTTATGTGCCCAGAATGATGTAGCTGGTAAATGGGGCTTAAGCCCAGGATATCTTAATCTCAGAGCCCAAACTCCAACATTTCTTCTTTCCCATGCTTCTTCCCACCCCCAATCCTGTAGGTCTGGTTCTACAACACCTGGCTTGTTGTAATAGCTGTCTGACCAGTTGCCCCTCTCCTGGGCCCACCTCACCTCTCTTTGGCCTGCACATAGTCTTGGAGTACCTGCCGCAAATCTTGATTGGCTCCCATCAGGATCCAGTCTAATCAGTGTTTCAGGCTTCATGGCTTCCGCATTCACTTCATGTGGCCCACCGTCCAGCTTAAATGCAGCACCGCTAATCCACTCTCTCCTACCTCTGTTTATATAAAGTCCTGGGGCTACACAGGAGGGCAGGGGCGAGGCCTGGTTGGTCAGTTAATCCCACCTCTCGTCCCTTCACTCCCAGTTTGCAGGAATCCCTTCCTCAATACCTCCCCTCTCCCAGCTCCCTGGCCTCTGCTCATAGGAAAGTCCTTCCCCATGTTGAGCTGTTTGTCCGGCCAGCTCCAATGCAGCCTTCTCCAGGAGGCCTGACCAGTATTCGGTAGGACTTTTGGTTGCAAGTTAAAGAAGCTAAATTCAAACACATTTGAGCAAAAGGGGACTTTATTGGCCCAGGTTCTGAAAAATCCAGTAGTAAAACTGGCCAAGGCATGGCTATATCAGAACTCCCTCTCACCCATCTCCATTTTCCATCCATCTGCCATCCCCTTGGCTCTGTTCTCCTCTGGGTTGACTTCATTCTTGGGAGACTTTCTCCCTGTGGAGGCCCCAACAGTTTCTGGCTTATATCCAACCAACTTAGAAACTCCAGTAAAGAGAGAGTACCTCTCCTGGAACTGGTGTCATTGGCTTGAGTTGGGTCATAGGCCCATCCCTGAACCTGTTGCCAGGAGGATAGAATCAGACCTCAGTTGTGCACCCACCTCCTGGGGCAGGGGAGTAGTATTAGCCTCACTGAACCAAAGGAAGTTGGCATTGTTAGAAACAGAAGAAGAGGAAATGGATGGTGGCAAGTCAGAACAACAGATATCTACCTCCCCTGCTCTTATCCATCTCAACAGGAAAGGAGCACTTCCTCCTGTGTTCCTGATGGGCTTGTCATCCCCTGGGCCATTTATTTTCTGTGTTTTGTGCTCTGGTCACTTATATTAGAGGTTTTGCAAAAACTGTTCCTTCCATTGGCTTGGTGGTCCTTTCCTGCCCCTTCTCTCCCCCAAAGTGATACATGAATTAACAGATGTGAATGCTTAGAGCAGGGCTTGGCACATAATAAGCCTCAATAAGTGTCACCTCTTCTTCTGTGGAATATTACTACAAGCTCATTTATCCTTCCAGGCCTGAAGTCAGACAGTCCTGGCTGTGAATCTGGGCTCTGCTATTCACCAGTTGTGTGGCATTGTCCAAGTCATTTTGCTTCTGAGTTTTCTCATCTGCAAAAGGGTGTCATCCTAAGTCCCTGGGATTGTTTTGAGAATTAAACAGGACAGTGTGCAATAGGTGCCTAGTAGGGTGGGGACACCCAGTAAATGGTACATTCTTATAATTGCCATTATTACCATTATAAAACCTTTTCTGAACTTCCCAGTTAGAATTAATGTTTTTAAGACACTTTGATCCTGTATTCTAGCTCTTTCTTCATTCTGCCTTATGGTATAGCAATATGTTGGCTTTTCTACTGGCCTCGCTAGCCAGGGAGGTGCCAGAGGGTAGGCCCAGCAGGACTTTTCATCATTCCATTCCTCCCAGTGCCTGGATGGAGGCATCCTTCCCAGCTCCCTCTCCCTGAAAGCAGGGCTGTAAGCAGCTCTGGGGATCCCAGTGGGGCCAGCTCAGCCTCTGTCCCCTGGTTGCAGGTGCGAGAATGGAAGGAACAGGGCAGCAAGACCTTCATGTGCACGGGGCGCCCCGGCTGGCTCACCGTCTCACTGCGGGTCGGGAAGTACAAGAAGACACACAAAAACATCATGATCAACCTGATGGACATTCTGGAGGTGGACACCAAGAAACAGGTGAGAGCGTCACTGTTCCCTGGTTCTGGAGCACTGCCCCTGGTGCAGGTGACTCAGGGAGATGATTTTAGCCAAGGGCATCCCAGAGTGAACAGGATCAAGGCCCATGGTCATCACGTTAAGGCTCTGTCCACCATTGCTGTGCTCCAAAGCCTCACAGCCACCAGGGGGAGAGATGGGTCATAGCCCCATCTCACAAGAGGGCAAACTGAGAGCTCAGACCCTTTGATTGTCTGCGGTTCCACAGGAAGTCAGGGATGGAGAGATCATGGGCAAAAATGAGAGACAAAAGGGAACCCAATTACCCTTCCCTGGTAAGGAAACACGCTGTTGAAAAATGGGCTACGAAGGTGGCTGGCAGGTGTGGGCCTTGTTACAAGCTTCCTGGAGATCCACTTGTTTAATAGCCTCAGGAATGTGCATAGTCTTTGGCCCATCTAGTAATTCTACTTCTTGAAACCTGGCATAAGGAAAAAGGAAATAGGCTTCAATGTAATTAAAGATAGCCAACACAGAGAGAGATTATATCACAGCTTTATCTCTAATGAACAACACATACCCAATAATCAGGGAATCATTAAGTATGGTGTAGCTGCTTTCTGTCACTGTGAATTAGTTTGGATCTAGAGCTCTATATAACTGGAATCATATAGTACTCTTTTTTTTGTCTAGCTTCTTTCACTCAGCATAATTATGTTGAGATTCATCCATGTTGAAGCATGTGTCAATAATGCATTCTGCTTCGCTGCTGAGAAGTGTTCCATTGTGTGGATATATCACAGTTTATCCATTCACCCACTGATGGACATTTTGGCTGTTTACAACTGGGGTCTATTACAAATAAAGTGGAACATTTGTGAACAGTGTGTGTGTGGACATATGCTTTCCTCTCTCTCGGGCAAGTACTTAGGAGTGGAGTGACTAGATCATATGGTAGGTGTACATTTAACTTTTTAAGAAACTGCCAAATTGGTTTTCAAAGTGTTGTACCATTTTACCCGCCAGTAGTATGAGCATTTTAGTTGTTCCATATCACCATAAACTTGGCGTGGTTAGTCTTCCTAGTTCTAGCCATTCCAATAGGTGTGTAGTAGTTTCTCACTGTGGTTTTGATTTGCACTTCCCTAGTGACTAATGCTGTTGGGCACATTTCGTGTGCATACTTGCCATTTGTGTATCTGGAAACAAGTCCTTCATCAGATAAATGATTTGCAAATATTTTCTCCCAGTCTGTGGCTTGTCTTTTGAAAACCGAAAGTTCTTAATAAGTCCAATGTATTAATTTCTTTTACACATTGTGTTTTTGATGTCTTATTTAAAAAATCTTTGCCTGATCCAATGTCACAAAGGTTTTCTTCTAGGTTTTCTTTAAGTTGTTCCACAGCTCAGCTCACTGAGGCACTGTTCACTTTTAAAATTCCTTTTTCTCTCTCTGTTTCATTTTGGATAGTTTCTGTTGCCGTGTGTTTAAGTTCACTAATCTTTCCTTCTTTAATTTCTAACTTGCTATTAGTCCCATCCAGTGTGTCTTTCATTTTAGACGTTTTGGTTTTCATTTCTAGAAGTTTGATTTCGGTCTTTTTAATATATGTTTTTAATGTCTCTAATTAAATTTTTGAATATATAGAATACAATTATAACAACTGTTTGGTGTTCCTGTTGGCTAATTCTAACGTCTGTGTCAATGCTGGTCTCTTTTGCTTGATTGATTTTTCTCCTCATTTATGGGTCACATTTTCCTGCCTCTTTGCATGTCCGGTAAACTTTGATTGGATTGTGACATTCTGACATTTTATCTTGTTGGGTGCTGAGTGTTTTTGTATTCCTGTATTTTTGACTTTTCTTCTAGGAGGCGGCTAAGTTATTTGGAGTGGTTTGATCTGTTGGGTCTTAATTCTTTTAGGTGAGACCAGGACAGCATTTAATCTCAGGTTAATTATTTCCTACTGCTGAGGCAAAAGCATCCTGAGTACTAGAAAAATCATGAGGTTTTTCCAGTCTGACTTATGGGCACTGGCACCATCTCCTGCCCTGTGTGAGCCCCTGGTGCTATTACCTGTTACCTTCTCTGGTGGTTCTTTCCCTGACCTCAACCTCAGATAATAGCCTCATGTGTATGCACCAACCAGTACCTAATTGAATACTCAAGGGACACCCTTTGCAGTTTGGGTGCAAAGGGTGCACCTCTCTGTGCAGCTCTCTCCTCTCCAGTACTCTCTCCTGCAGACTCTACTCACCTTGCTCTTCTGGGTCTTTCCTCTCTATCTCCACAACTCAGAGAGCCCATGGGCTGCACCTGGGCTCCCCTCCTGCACACCTAACTGTAGACAGTTAACTAGGCATCCATAGAGCTCACCTAGTTTGTTTCCTGCCTCTCAGGGATCACTTACTTTCACTGCTTCTGTCCACTGTGGTGAACACTCTTGTTTCATATATTTTGTCTAAGGTTTTCTTTGTGTGTTTTTTTTCCATTTCAGGCAGCAGGATAAATCTGGTCCCTGTTGTTCCATCTCAGCTAGAAGAAGTCCATGGGATGGCATATTAATGTGTGCATTAAAACTCATGTTTTCTAAGAATATTTAGTGACAAGGGGTGATGGTTTTAGTATAGTGTTAAATTTTAAAAAGGCAAGACAGAAAAGCATGGGTGTGTCTGTGTTGTATTAAAACATAGAACGTAGCAATATAGATATGTATAAAAAAAACAAAGTAAATGCATCTCACTATTAACATTGGTAACTCTGAAAAACTAGGATGGATGGTTTTTTGTTTTCTTCTTAATTTTTGCTGTATCTTCCAAGTAAATGAGTATTTCTCCTATAACCTAGAAAAAAAATAAATTAAGCATTAAATGTAAAGATATTCGAAGGAATGAGGTTAAACACTGGCTAACTCAGAGCTAGAATTTGCATTCACTGTAATTAAAGGCAGGGTAGTGTTCTAGAAAGAGCCTGTAGAGACGGTATAGGAATCTCTGCATGGAGTGTTTGGGAAGGTTTGAGATGACACTTTCTGTGTGCAGCAGTCCCCTCCTAGGCCTGGCAGCCTCCTTGTGACCCAGGGTCTCTTTTCTTTTGTCAACAGATTGTCCGTGTGGAGCCCTTGGTGTCCATGGGTCAGGTGACTGCCCTGCTGACCTCCATTGGCTGGACTCTGCCTGTGCTGCCCGAGCTCGATGACCTCACAGTGGGTGAGGACTCCATGTTAATGGGCAGGAGTCAGGTGGTCCTAGGAGTAGAGCCCTGGGCCTTGGCCACCTTCCATCTGGTCTAGGAATCTCTGCTATTCCATCTGTGACAGAAGTTACCCTGTCTCTTATTTGCCTGCTCCCATGGCAGCGTGTTCCCTTACCCACCGCTCCATTTCTGAGCAGCTCAAGTTATCAGACAGCACTTTTTATATCCTTTTTTTGCCCCATGCTCAAAAGCATGTGAAAGACAGCACTTTTGAATCTGTGGCTTGAATCTGTTCCCCTGTGCCCATTGCTCCAATTCTACCCTGGGGAACACACAAAATAAGTCTGCTCTCTCTTTTCTGCCATAGGATTCATGGCCCCCAAAGCCTTTTTGTTTCCAGAGGAAACACCTTCAGAACACAGCTTTCTGCCATCCCATCAACATGTCATTTTATTAATGTCTTTCTTAAAATAAATGCATGTAGGTTTCTAGGTTGAGGCTGGCCAGAGGTGAGGGCCTGAGCACCCTTGCTGGGGTCTGCCCATGCATCCCCTGCCTCTGAAGATGCCCTCCCCATCTACACCCCTCCTTCTCTCTCCTGCCCTCTAGATCTACAGAAGTGGGAAATCTACCCTCACTCAACAGCCCCGTTTCTACCAGGCTGTCATGCCTCCCTTGTACTAAGAGGTCCCCCAGCTCCCAGCCACCCCCTACCCTGTACCCCGCAGTGCTCCCTGGCTAACATGTTTGTCTCTGCAGGGGGCCTGATCATGGGCACAGGCATAGAGTCATCATCTCACAAGTATGGCCTGTTCCAACACATCTGCACCGCCTATGAGCTGGTCCTGGCTGATGGCAGCTTTGTGCGATGCACACCGGTAAGTTGAGAGATGGGGGACATCTATGCGTGCCTGCTCTGGGCATTAAGAATCCTGGGGTCAGGGAGGTGGCTCCCCGGGGGTGCTTCATTTCAAACACACCTATTCAGTCTGGGTCTGTATCTGTAATAATTTTAAAAAATTATGTAGCCCCTTATGTGTGTTTAGACAGTATTATAAATGTTTTATATATACTAAGGCATTTGATCCTTCCACAACATTATGAGGTAGGTAGTATTGTATACTCATTTTATAGATAGGAAACTACAGCACAGAGAAGTTAATAACTTGTCCTAGGTCACACAGCTAGTAAGTCCCACAGAGGTTGGACTCTAGTAATCAGGCTCCCAGATTCTTGCTCTTAGCCATTTGCTATACCATACTGCCTCTCTGGAGGAAGTCAGGCCTCAGCATCAAAGCTCTATATCAGATTTTGTAAGGTACAGCCATATGTCACTTAATGACGAGGATACATTCTGAGAAATACATCCTTAGGCGGTGTCATTATTGTTCGAACAGGTGCTCACACAAACCTAGGTGGGATAGCCTATCACTTCCAGGCTACACACCTGTGCAGCATGTTATTGTACTGCATATTATAGGAATTGTAACACAATGGTAAGTATTTGTGTATCTAAACATATCTAAACATACAAAGGTACAGTAAAAATATGGTATAAAAGGTTTTAAAAATGGGACCTGGACATGGTGGCTCACACCTATAATCTCAGCACTTGGGGAGGCAGAGGTGGGAGGATTGCTTGAGGCCAGCAGTTCAAGATCAGTCTGAGCAACATAGTAAGATTCAGTCTCTACAAAAGAAAATAAGATAAAAAATGGTACACCTTTATAGGGCACTTACAGTATGGAATGGAGCTTGTAGGACTGGAAGTTGCTCTGAGTGAGTCAGTGAGTGAGTGTCAAGTGAATGTGAAGGCCTAGGACATTATTATACGCTACTGTATACTTGATAAACACTATACACTTAGGCTACACTAAACTTACAAAAACTATTTTTCTTTCTTTGATAGTAAATTAGCCTTAGCTTACTGTGACTTTTTTACTTTATAAACTTTATTTATTTTATTTATTTAACTCTTTTGTAATAACACTTAGCTTCAAACACAAATGCACTTTATACCTGTACAAAAAATATTTTCTTTATTCTGATAGCTTTTCTCTAGTAAAATACAACTATTTTTTTTTTTGAAAGTTTTTTTGTTAAAAACTAAGACACAAACACACACATGAACCCAGGCCTACACAGGGTCAGGATGATCAATATCACCAGCTTCCACCTCCACCTCTTGTCCCACTGGAAGGTCTTCAGGGTTAGTAATACCTGATGATAGCACGGAGCTGTCATCTCCTGTGATAACAATGCCCTTTTCTGGAATACCACCCAAGGGGCCTGCCTGAGGCTGTTGTACAGTTAACTTTTTTTTTTAGTAAGTAAAAGTAGCACATTCTAAAATAACGATTAAAAGTATAGCATAGTAAAAACATGAACCAGTAACATAGTCCTTTATTATCATTACCAAGTATTATGTATTGTATATAATTGTATGTACAATACTTTTATATGACTAGCAGTGCAGTAGGTTTGTTTACAGTAGCATGGCCACACACACAAGTAATTAGTTGTGCCATGACCTTACAATGGCTGCGACATCACAAGGCAATAGGAATTTTTCAGCTCCACTATAAACTTATGGGACCACCGTCATACGTGCGGCTCATCACTGACTAAAATGATATTATGTGGTTGTCAACCCAACTAACTAACAGAGAGGGGCTCTCTAAAAGAAAAGATATTTTATTTGGAACTAGAACATGGTAATGGGATTTTCTGTACCATGGTAAACTATGTGCATATTCTGGGAAGTGAAAGAAGACAAAGGTTTTTAAAGGAAAAATTAAGAGGATTACATACTTGTTTTGAGATAATTATCTGTGGCTACAAAAATCAATAACAAGGATGATGCCTCTCCAACCTTGGACAGGTGTCCTTGCAGAAGTATTTTTTGTGTAATGTTGCGATGGCCTTTGTGCAAGGTTGTGGTTTTGTTACCACGCACGTAAGTGTAGGGAGCACCATGTCTTCCTGACCTTCCCCGGCTCTATCTATCAGGGTTTTCTTAACATTAATGTGTCCGTTTGAGCCTGACAACTTCACACAGTGCATGACTATATAACTAAAAGTGATTAACGGGGCAGTTTTGGAAAAATAAAAGACGATTCTACCACCCAAGCTGGGACACACACACACATTTAAGGCATTTTATCTAAGGAGTAGAACAGTATTGAAACTTTAAGCAACCTCAGATCTGTCCTGGCATGTGTAAGGAGCCCCCGGGATGGGAGGGATAGTTTGGTCCTTTTGAAGTGGATATTCCAGAGATCACCGCAGTGACTGCTGTAAACAAACTACTACTGTACTGCTAGTCATATAAAAGTATTGCACATACAATTATGTACAGTACATAACACTTGGTAATAAAGGACTGTGTTACTGGTTTATATATTTACTATCCTGTACTTTCAATCATTATTTTAGAGTGTACTTTTTCACTTATTAAAAAAAGAAGTTAACTGGCCTCACAGAAGAAAATCCAGGGAGACACTCCCAGCTTGGGAGCTCTGGTCCTGAATGAGAGAGATCCATGTCAGGAGTGACATCAACTTGGCACATTTCCCTGAACACGTTCTTGGGCCCTGTCTTCTAAGGAGGCAGACATTTGTGCATTAGCTCCCTTCTCTGAGGCCCAAGTTCCTGACCTGACAAATGCCAGGCGGAGTAAGTAGGTGTGCAAGGCTGTATGGGAACCTCCTCGAGGAGAGCCGGGCACAGAGCAGGTGCCTCGTAATTACTGCCATGATCAGAACAGTGTGATCAGCTGGTGGCCAAGAAGGGGGGTTGGTGGGTCCAGTTCTGCTGTTCCAGAGGCTTCTGCCAGCCTGCTGCAGGGCTTCCTTGCTCCACTCCCCTACCCTGCTACATCCACCATGCCCACCACCAAGGGCATGCAGGTTTAGCAGAGACTGCACATGGCTATCCTCTTGGTAAAGGCAACACAAGGCTGGACATTTTCAAAAAGAGCTTTATTAGAGCTAAAGCTTTATTAGAGTTAGAATGGCCAAAGGAAAAGTCAGTTGTCTGTCTCAGAGACAGATGTCAAAACAAGAAAATGATGAAGTTAGATACAGTTTCTGGAGCTCTTAGAAGAGGTATTGTGGGAAGAATGCTGGATCGGGGTTAGATATCTTGTGTGGACCCTAGCGTGGCTGAGCTCTCTTTCTGGGAAGCCTTGGGTGAGTCATGTTGCCTCTTGGAAACTCACTTTCCTCACCTGTCATAAAGGGGTGTTAATGCTCTCCCTGGGCTTTGTAGGGGGTGGGTCCTACAAGCTAATGGACTGGGAAAGACTTTGTAAATTTTAGTAATGGCCCCGAAATGTTCCCTGGCTACCCTGACTCAGAGTAAGGGTTCAGCTCTTTTTTAGCCTGGCCTTGCACCCCTGCTCCTTAGTCCCCCATCATGGGTCTTTGGGCAGTGCTGGTCATGGCTTCTCCTCGGTGGCCTCTGATTCAAGGGCTGTCCCTAGATGGAAGCAGGAGGATACTCTCTCAGTGAGCACCCCTGAGACAGAGGGCAATATTAGGTAAATGTCATATGGAAGCTGTGGAGAGGAAACTAAAGCCCAGAAAGTACAGTTTGTGAAGCTCACTGCTTGGGTTTACACAAGATAGTGACAGGTCAGGGCTCTAGCCAGGCCCTGGTTCTTTGCTCCTACAACATGGGGCCCAGGGCTCCAGCTCTCAACATGTGTCAATTCTGTCTCTCAGACCGAAAACTCAGACCTGTTCTACGCTGTGCCCTGGTCCTGCGGGACCCTGGGCTTCCTGGTAGCTGCTGAGATCCGCATCATCCCTGCCAAGAAATATGTCAAGCTGCGATTCGAGCCGGTGCGGGGCCTGGAGGCCATCTGTGAAAAATTCACCCAGGAGTCCCGGCAGCCGGAGAACCACTTCGTTGAAGGGCTGCTCTACTCCCTGGATGAGGCTGTCATCATGACGGGCGTCATGACAGACGAGGCAGAGCCCAGCAAGGTAGGCCTAGCAGGGGTGAGGCGGGGACTGAGCCCGTTCTCCCACCCTGGCCCTGGCAGCTGGCTATTCGAGGCTGCTCCCTGGGCCAGCCCACCTGGGGTACCGGCAACAGGATCTCCCATCAGAGACTTGGACAGTGATGAAAGCTTCCATTTACTCTGCCCCTGCCACCTGCCAGGGAGGTGCTGGTCTTTTGACAGGTGCAATCTTTGGTGCTCAGAGCAACCCCATTTCATAGACGAGGAACCGATGCTCCAAGAGCTAATGTAAACTTCCGCGAGGTGATGAAGCCAAGCTCTGAGTAACTGATTTGATGCTTCAGAATCCAGATTGACACTCCTTCCCCTTACACTGTGTAATTGTTAATAGCAGTTTTTCTCCATTTAGAAAGGATTTGTGCTTATTATAAGAGATTTGGAAGGTGTAAACAAGTATAAGGAAAGAAAAGCCTCCAGCTGTAACATGACCCCAGCCAGCTGTTGTGAGTGTGTTTGGTATGCAGTCAGCCCCCACATCTGCAATGGAAAATATCTGAGGGGGAGAAATAGATGATTGTGTCTGTGCTGATCACGGACGGATTTTTTTCCTCGCAATTATTTGCTCAACAATACGGTATAATAACCATTACAAGCATGTACATTGTATTAGGTATTGTAAGTAATCTACAGACGACTCAAAGTGTACAGGAGGGTGTGCGTAGCCTACATGCAAATACTGTGCCATTTTACACCTCCTCAGATTTGGGGAGCTCAGGGAACCGATCCCCCATGGATACGGGGAAAGGCTATTTATTTCCTCTCTTGTTCTGTGCATAGATTTTTAAGTTTTTAAATTACAAAAGTAGTGCTGTCTCCGTGGCTTAGCTGGTTAAAGCGCCTGTCTAGTAAATTACAGAAGTAGTATAACAATGTTAAAATACATAAAGAGAAGTTAAAGCGCATCTCTTTCCACCCAGGGTAAGCACTTGTAACAGTTTAGTGTGCCTCCTTTGGTGTGTCCTCATTTCCTTCCATCATATCCCACTGTTGCATGTAAATAATTGGCCTAACTCATCACTTCCTGATGAACATTCATGTTGCTTACATTGTTTTGCTCTACAAATAAGATTGCACTGAAGATTGAAGATTCTCTTCTATCCATCCTTGCCTTCTTGTGCAAACATTTGCGTAGGACCGAGTAAAAAATAGAATTTCCGACCTAAGGCTTTGAGCACATTAACTATTGATGGATACAACTAAACAGCCCTCCAGGGGAGCCGTGCCTGCACGCTGCCTGGAAGAACGCCTTTCCCCCTGCGTACTTGCCAACACTGGATAGTATCACTGTTTCATTTTTGCCAATCTGATAGGGTTAAAAATAGTATCTCGTTTTATTTTGCAGTTCTTGGATCACTTGTGAGGTTGAGCATCTCTTTGCAGAGTTTTTTGGTTGGTTTGTCTTCAGATGTGATCGCCTGTTCAAATGTGTCTTTTCTTGTTTAGTGTGATGAGCGTTTCTCCACGTTGTTACGTTGCCTCCCCAACCATCATGGTTCATGTCCATCTACAGAATATTTATTGCATTGAGCAAATGCCCATTGAGCAAATGCCCATCACGGCCCCATAGTTGGAAATTTAAGTCGCTTCTAATTTTTTCGTTATTTTAATTAATGGAGCACTGAATATCTTTTGTCTGTAACTTGAATAATATCTTAAAGTAGAATTAGTAGATCAAAGGATAGGCATTTCTTAAGGCTCTTATCTAAAAACATTTTAAAATTGGAAAGGGCTAGAAAATCATCTGGTACAACCGCCTCTCCATATAAGGAACAGGGGCCCAGGGAGGGAAAGAGACTCCTGAGAACACACAGCTAGGACAGAGCAGATTTAAATTCCAGTCTCTGACTCCCGATTCAGCATCAGGTCCCCTACTCATCAGCCCCTGGAATTTAGCATCATCCACAAACAATGCTTCCTGTGAGACACTGTTGAGTGCTGGGGGACAGGGTCCTGGAGCAGTGGTGGCAGCAGCACTGGACACTGAGCCCAAGTGCACTGGCCCTCCCCGGGCCCTGGCTCTGCTTGACCCGGGCCAAAGCCTAGTCACCATGTGTCATCTAGCACCTGGTCACCTAGCAAGGACGTCTAGACCAGAGGTCTGCTCCAAGGTGTTCCCTTAGAGGCTATCAGCAGTAGTAAGGCCAAGTGAGGGCCCCAGGGGAGTCGCCACCCCCACTGTACCCAAAGCTGCCCTGCTATCATCCGTTTGATGTATTTGATGCCACCTAAGGTTATGATTGAGCAGACGGTTTGTACAGATTTTAAAATGTTTGAACACAGGACTTGATTCCCTTATTTCCCAAGGAGAAAACTGAGGCCCAGAGGGCCTTACCCAGAGGCTCTCCTGGCATCAGTGGCAGAGGGGCTGAGCTCCAAGGCCATGGATATTTGCCAGGTACCCCAAGGAGCAAGACCCTGATACCCAGTGGGAACAGGGTTGGGACAGGAGAGTGGTAGATGCCACCAGACGTGTGGACGTTTTATTTTAGGAGCATTTCTTGCAATCATTCCTGTTTGGGAGGCTGCTTGGCACTTTGTCCACATGTGCCAAGCCCTATGCCAACCCCCACCTCTGCAGGCACTGGCCACAGCTCACTGCCACCCTGGGAGGAGGCAACCTGCCCCCAGTGTACAGGGCAGGCCCAGAGAAAGGAAGTGGCACTATCAAGGTGTGAGGGCTGGGCTGGAGCTCATCCGGCTACCTGGCCACCTCAGCTGGCACATGCCCAGGAGAGATGCACATCTAGGTTCTTTGTCACACCCTGGGCGTTTCTGGCACACATGGTTCCTGATGCAGGTACTGCCAAGTCTCACCTTCATTATGCAGCTGGTGCCACAGCCCGGTGTGCTCCAGGCCTCACCTGGGGTTAGATCAGGTTGCCGTGTTTCCTGTTGGGTTTCACCTTCTCTCGCATTAGCAGGCAGAGGCCAGGGTGGGGTGTCTTTTGCCTCGCCCCTTACTGTCATGCCAAAACTGATTTGGGTGAACAGGCTCTTTAGCCCCAGTTTGCTAGTGCACCACGGCCCCCAGCTTCCTCCCTGCAGAGAAGACGCCCAGCAGTGTGGTCTCGCACAAGAGGGGCTGCAGACAAGCTGCAGGGGCTGGAGGCCAGGGATGGAGGGGGTCCCTGGCTCCAGGGTGGAGCGGGCTGGCAAAGGGGTCAGGGGTGGGCCAGCAAGAGGGTAGGCTGTGCCCACTGTGGGGCAGGTGCTGTGCCGGGCACCTTCCACACTATCTCCTTTAGTCTTCCCAACACTCCAGCAGGGGTAGCAATGTTTCCATTTTTCCTGTATAGAAGAAGAGGCTCAGAGATTCTAAGTAACCAACCTGCCCCAGATCAGCCAAGTGTGTTGTAAGTGGAAAAAGCAAATTGGTAAACTATGTACAGGATGGTCCCATTTTTATGAAAACAGTGTGTGCATGTGTGTGTAATTTCTAATAGGCACAAAAAACTCCTACAAAGTATGTATTTTTATTGTCATTTTGCACATGAAGAAACAGGCTCAGAGAATGACCTGCCTAAGGTCACAGAGCTAGTGAGGACTGGGCCAAGGTTTGGCCCCAGCCACCCAACCCTGGAGCCTGTGCTGTTTCCAGGATGTCCCCCACCTTCCCCCAAGAACATCTGCCCAGATTCGTTTTGTGGATGAGGAAGCTGAGGCCTGGAGAGGCTAAGGCATCCCAGGGCACACAGCACATCGAGTCACGACCATTTAGGACTGGAGAAGACACCGGCTCAATATAAGATTTGGGCATTGGAGACCAGGGGTCCAGTGCCAGGGAAGTGTGTGTGTTTATTCTTGCGACCTTCCTCCAGATGACGGGCTGCCAGGGGGAGTGCTGTGCCAGAGGAGTGTGGAGCTCGGCTCGGGGACAGGAGGGAAAGTGCTGTGGCCAGGCAGCACTGTGGGCCCTGGGTGGCAGTGGGGGGATGACCCGCACTCGGTATTTGTGCCAACACTGGCTCGTGGAGGGCTGGAGGCAGGGAGGGAGGGAATTCCCCTGCATGGAGCATGGCACTGTGGCAGACACTTAAACATTTGTGCTTTTGCCTGTCATCGAGAAGGATCTCCGGGCTAGGATGGGGCTGCTGTTTGGCTCTGGAACACCACTTAACCTCTTTGAGCTTTTGCGCTGTCTGCTAGAAAATACCCACTGGCCTAACTTGCCCAGCTTTCAAGAGTCACAGAGGTGGCAGCAGACATGAAAGAGCTTTGCAAAGGCCAGGAGTGCTGAACAGAAGCCGGGTATCGCTGTTACGCCCTGATGGCATCGGGCGCTTGTCTGTGGGCTGATGACAATGCCCTCTGTCATTCCAGCTGAATAGCATTGGCAATTACTACAAGCCGTGGTTCTTCAAGCACGTGGAGAATTACCTGAAGACAAACCAAGAGGGCCTGGAGTACATTCCCCTGAGACACTACTACCACCGCCACACGCGCAGCATCTTCTGGGAGCTCCAGGTGAGGCTTGGGTTTCCCGTAGTCCTGGCTCCTATCGGCCAGCCAGGCAGGGCACCAGGGCGGTGAACACTGTAGCCACTCTCTGTCTCTCCCTTAAGGGAAAAGGGTGGCTTTGTCCTGAGGGAACTGGATGCCTTCTTAAGCAGCAACACAGTGGTTTCCTTACCAAGCGTTTGCTCCGTGCTGGGGTGTGAGCCATCAGGTGGGTCCTTGGTCTGTCCTTGAGGAACGGTAGCCTCAACAAGCAGACAGATCCCTGCACTATACGGGCATGGGAACCAGAGGAGGAAGTGGCTGGTTCTGCCTAGGGTTCAAGGTAGCAGTCAAGCTTGGCCTTGAAAGGTGAGCACGAATTTGCTATTGTCTGTCTGGGCAGGTGGATGAGTGGGAAGCGCCCCATTTTAAAGGGGCAGTGGAGGGGGCAGAGAAAGACCCCTCAGGAGATGACTTGTGAGCAGCGACCAGAACACAGGGAGGACAAGCCACACAGAACTCGAGGGGAGTGTGCCCGGGCAGAGGAACAGCCAGGCCCACGGCTTGAAATGGGCTAACATAAAATTGACCATCGTACAATGTACAGTGTGGAGGAATTTAATACATTTACGATGTTGCACAACTACCACCTCTATCTAGTTCCAAAAACTTTTCATCCCCCTAAAGGAAACCCCATACAGTTAAACAGTAATTCCCCGTTCCCCGCTGCCGTACCAGTTTGCTTTCCGTCTCTGTGAATTTACCTATTCTGGATATTTCATGTAAATGGGATTGTGCAGTATGTGCTTTTTGTGACTGCCTTCTTTCACATAGCATAATACTTTCATGCATCAATACTGCATTTCTTTTTATGGCTGAATAGCACTCCACTGTATGTGTAGACTGCATTTTTTTTCCACTCATCTGTTGTCGGACGTGTGGGTTGTTTTACCCTTTTGGCTACTGTGAACGGTCCTGCTATGAACATTTACATACAAGTATTTGTTTGAGTGCTTGTTTTCAATTCTTTGGGTATACACCTAGGAGCGGAGTTGCTGGGCTGTATGCTGATTCTATGTCTAACTTAGTGAGAAACCACCAAACTGGTTTCCACAGAGGCCAGGCCATTTTATTTTCCCACCAGCAGTGTATGAGTCCTCCAATTTTTCTACATCCTCACCAACACCTGTTATTTCTGATTTTTAAATTATTATTATAGCTATCCTAGTGGGTATGAAGTGGTATCTCATTGTGGTTTTGATTTGCATTTTCCTAATGACTAATGATGTCGAGCACTGTGTGTTGTATGCTTGTTACCCAATCGTATATCTTCTACCAGGAAGTGTCCGTTCAAGTCTGTTGCTCCTTTTTTAAATTGGGTTGTTTGTCTTTGTTGTTGAGATATAAGAGTTCTTTATATATTCTGGATACTAGATCCTTATCAGATACATGATTTGCAAATGTTTTCTCCTATTCTGTATGTTTCTTTTCACTGTCTTGGTAATGTCCTTTGATGCACAAAGGTTTTTAATTTAGATGAAGTCCCATTTATCTGTTTTCCCTTTTGTTATTTATGCTCTTAGTGTCATATCTAAGAATCTGTTGCCAAATCCAAGGTCACGACCCTTGTGTTTTCTTCTAAGAGTATTATGGTTCTAGCTCTTATATTTAGGTTGTTAATCCATTTTGCGCTAATTTTTATGCATGCTGTGAGGTAAGAGTCAAACTGCATTCTTTGGCATGGCGCTGCCCAGCTGCCCGGCAGGGCTGCATGTGTTGGAAATCAGCAGGAAGGCGGCTGGCCAGAGCTGAGGCGGGGAATGAGGGCAGACGGCCGCCAGAGGCCAGACCTCGTGCCTGCTTGTCGGTCAGGATGGGCTTTGTATGTTCTTCTGAGTGGGGCCGGACGCTGGTGAGGGCTTTGAGCAGGCAAGTGACATGGCCTAACATTTGCTTTGAAAGAATAACTTTGACAGCTAGATGAAGAGTGGGTGGTGGGAGTGGGCGAGAGTTGGAGAGAGGAGAAAGATTTCTGTTGTCCGAGGCGGCAGCTGTGGAGAAGGAGAGAGGTGTCAGATCTGAGAGACGCTGAGAAAGGTGAACCAACCAACAGGCATTCCCAAAGAGATTAGCTGTGGGTGTGATCGAGGCTCACGCCCAGGAACCGGGTGAACAGAGGCGCCCTTGACAGCCGTGGGGGACGTGGGGGAAGGGCCTGGGAAGGAGAATCAGAAGTTTGGTCTGGGACACGTCAGCTTGACATGCCTTCCAGACGTCCGGGTGGCAGGCGGCTGGCAGACATGTCAGGACTCCAGGGGTGCAGGAGAGGCTGGGGCTGCACATACGAACGTGGGCAGTGGCCGCAGCAGAGAAATGTCATTTAAAGCCATGGAGGTAGATGAGTGAGGGGGGACAGAGAAGAAAAAGGTATGAGCCCAGCCCTGGGACACCTGCAGGTTAGGGGAAGAGGAGCCAGCTAAAGAGAGGAGAAGATGCCACCAGTCAGCGTGGGGGGGCAAGCCAGGAGAATGCGTCATCCCAGAAGCCGCGGGAGGACGGCTTCAAGAAGGAAGACTGAACAACTGCGTCAGATGCTGCTGAAGGAGATGAGGACAGAGATCGACCTTGGGTCCTAGCCATGGGAGGGAAGGTCATCGTTGACTTTGATCAGCCGGTAAACCCTGACCACGGAGTTGGGGAGAGAACGGGAGACAAGGAAGCGAGACAGTGAGAACAAGCCTGAGAGCCTCTCTAGAGGGAAGCGGAGGGGATGGAGGACCAAGAGGAGATATTTTGTTTGTGTGATTATTTTCAGACGGGAGAGATGACAGCATGTTTGTGTGAGAATGGCCCAGTGGAGAGGGACTATTTGGGGGGGGTGGGGCCTGGAGCAGGGGAGAGATGTGGCTGCTGTGCTCAGGTGGAGAGCTTGCCTTCTGATGGGGGCATGGAGGGTCTGTCCGTCGGACGGGGGGAAGCCATATACATGGGTACGGTTGTTGCAAATGGGAGATGGGGAGTTCTCTTCTGATTTCTCAGTGAAATAGGAAAAAGAAGCAAGGATTTCAGTGAAGTGAGGTGGGAGGGGACGTTGACGGTTTGCGGAAACAAGAGATATAAAATTGTCCCCCTTGGAGAGTGGGAAATGAATGAACTGGGGAAATACCATAGCACTGCCAGGCAGCTCCAGCCTGCCTAGGATTCGTGATCGTGCGTTTACAGTGAGACCACCCTGTGGTGGTGGGTTGTCACGCACGCAGCTGGAAAGGGCTGCAGAGCGGGTAGAGGGTTACATCTGACCGCAGTTGCAGCTGGGCAGCGTGGTGGGTGGGCAGGCTGAGGAGCCAAGGGCCTGGTTCTGATCAAACCTAAGCCAGCCACGGAGCAGAGGCAGGAGGCGAGGGCTCCCAGCAGCTGACACGAGGCTGACGGGGGATATGCGCCCCAGGGGAGGAAGCACTGAAGTGGGGGTGAGGGGCATGGTGTTAAAGAGAGTGGGGATGGGCACAGGGCAAGCACCCACCATTGAAACTACAGAGACATCGAATGTGTACAAAAGGACAAAGGGGCCCGGCGGTGGCTCACGCCTGTAATCCCAGCACTCTGAGAGGCCAAGGCTGGAGGACTGCTTGAGATCAGGAGTTCGAGACCAGTCTGAGCAAGAGCGAGACCCGTCTCTACTAAAAATAGAAAACTTAGCTGGGCACGGTGGTGTGCACCTGCAGTCCCAGCTATTCAGTAGGCTGAGGCAGGTGGATCGATTGAGCCCCGAAGTTTGAGGTTGCTGTAAGCTATGATGATGCCACTGCATTCCAGCCCAGGAGACAGAGCGGGACCCTGTCTCAAAAAAAAAAAGACAAGGGGACAAAGGCTAGGTATTGGCAAACCTTTTTAAAGAGCCAAAGGGCAAATATTTTAGATGCCACAAGTTATACAGTCTGTCACAGACTCACCTCTGCCACATGAAACAGCCACAGGCAATACATAAATAAACAGGTGTGACCAGTTCCAGTTAGACCTTATTTACAAAAACAGGCAGTGGGCCAAATTTGGGCACCAGGCTGGCCTCGACTCGCAGACTGGCTCCCTGCTGGCAGGATGTGCCAGCCACTGCTCTAAGGGATGACGTGGGAGTCAGTGGCCAAGGGCACGTGAAAGATTAGGTCACAGGAAAATAAAGTGAGGAGTTTCAGAAGCCGGGAGGCCGGGCACGGGAGGACCATCTCTGTGGGCAGGAGGTCACAAATGTTAAACTTGAAGGATATCGAGGCTCAAGAGAGGGAGCCATGGGTGTGGGTGGTGAGGGGGTGTTCCAGGGATCCAGGATCCAGGCAGGGGAACTGGGGTTGTATTTTGTAGGAGGTAGGTCTTGGGCACGTGCTTCAAAGTTGCTGAGGTCGGTTTTTAGCTCCAGGGGTAGAACAGAGATGGAGTCAGTAATGCCAGGCCAGGAGGACCCTCCCTCACCTCCATCTGTCCCATTGGCGGGAGGGTTGCCGGGGAGAACATGATGCACTGGAGCAGGCTGCAGGGGACAGCCAGGTTCCAGCTGAGAACAAGGAGAGGCACAGCACGTCCAGGGAAGAGTGAGGACGGAGGAGTTTTGCTGAGGTCAGGCCCTGAGAGCACAGGGAACCCTGGGAGATCAGGGCAATGGCAGATGGGATCAGAGTACAAGGTGCTGCATTGCTGCTGGAGGTTATGAGTGCAGGTAACGAGGCACCTGGAAGTCCATGGTGGCTAAGAGAAACCAGACATGAGGTATGACGGAACCATAGCTCATGGGCTCTCAGGTGGAGGTGCCCGGCCAGTTGTGATGTTGTGGTAGGCCTCAGGCAGAATGTCATGGGCAATGGTCAGGGTCGCAGGAGCAGGGCATGGAGGTCTCACTGTAGCTGGGGGGCCCTGGGCTTCCCCCATCCCCAACAGTCCTACTTTGGGCAATGTCGAGGCCCAGAGCAGGTGGCTCGGCAGTTTTGGCAAAGGCAGAAGACGCCACAAGTCCCTCTCTATCCCTGCCAAGAGCAGCGGCAGGCATGGAGGTGGTTTTGTCAAGAGCAAGGATACTTAAGAGACATAAAGAAAGAGGAGCCAGCAAGGGACCCTGAGAACAAGCATCAGAGAAACAACAGCCACCACTAACACCAGCCACTCCTGCGGGTGGATATAGTGCTGGACACTTCACACACCTTAATGTTCCCAGCAACGCTGTGAGGTGGGTACTAGTGTTATTCCCATTTCTGTTTGGGTTATCCAGAGTAACAGCTCAGTAAGAGAGAGTATTTCTCTATCGTAGAAGGTTAAAACAGCTAGCATTTCTTACTTCCCAGTATCTAAGAGTCACGGACTTGGGAGTGACCAATCTGGGCAGTCCTGGCTCAGGGTCTGTCCCGATGTGGGCTGGGGCGGTGGCCATCTGGAGGCTGCAGGACCTGCCTCCATTCCTCACCACAAGGGTTCCTCGAGTGTCCCCACAACAAAGCCCTGGCTTCCCCCAGAGCATGTGAGAGGCCAAGGAGAAGTCTGTAGTGCCTTTTGTGACCCAGTCTCAAGTCACACCAGTCACTTCCAGCACATTCTGTTAGAACTGAGTCGCCAAGTACATCCCACATGCAGGGAAGGGGCAATGAGGACCAGCAAAGACTCCAGGGATGTGTTTTGAAACCACCACACAGAGCCAGGATTCAAAATGAGACTTGTCTTATATTTTTGTGCTGTTGAAGAAATCCTGGCCTACACTGCCTTTGGTTAAAGGAGGAGTCTGGAAGAATGGGGTTTTAAGCCTGTATTTGCGTGTAGAAGTTGATTCCCGAGTGAGGGAGTAGGGAAGCAAGACAGGGAAAGGAAGTCACAACAAAACCCTGGAAGCCCTCCAGGGCTGTGTCACCTCGAGGGCAGGGGCACCGGACCCAGCAGCCATCATTGTGCAACTGGCCTCAGCCGAGGCAGCTCCCTTCTGCCAAGGGCAGTCCGCCCTGCGCGCCAGCCTCCGACACCCCCCTGCTGGGAAACAGGCGCCTCTCTGGAGGAGGCATCTGGGCAGAGAGCAGTAGCATCCCCTAGAGTGGAATCGCAGAAGCCAAGATATTTCTAGAAAGGAGGAATAAACAGTTTCAAATGCTTGCCTTTTCCCCTGCCCTGTGATGACTCCTCCTCCTCCTGGCAGATGCCTTATGCCCGGGTTCCCTCTGCCGCATGGGGCCCTTGAATGAACCAACTGTACCCAGGCCTGGGTGCTGAGCCCCTTAACAAGCCGCCTTCTGTCACACCCGTGCCAGGCCTGGCTGGTCCAGTCACGTCCCCTCACCAGCTTGGCCTTCAGCAGTTCACGAGGCCAGCTGCGTGGTTTGCGGGGCCCAGTGCAAAAAGTGCTGTCAGTGGTACTAATTTATAACACTTTTTCCTTTCTCCCGTGGTCTCTCCATTGTCGTAAATATTTGCAAGTTAATGTTCTACATAAAGAAGAATTAAAAATCTAAATTACTAGCATGAATTTTACTGTTCATTTTTAAAAATGCAAACATAAGAGCATCTAACTCCTCGTGCATGTATAGTCTCTGGTTCCTTTAAGAGTGGTGCATAAAGCTAACCTGAGTGTTGTTTCCCTCTCTTGCTGCATGCACATTCTGTCTCTGCTTGCTGGTGAGGGAGGGCGGGAAGAAAGGGAAGGGGGCAGAGGGGCCTCTCCTGCCCTTCCCTTTGCCTCATTTGCGGTGGAAGCCGTCAGCTAATACAGGGCATTACCACCAGTGAGGAGGGATGTGAGCAGAGCCCTTGGCATTGGTGTTTCTTAGAAGGCTGTTGCCCCAGCTCTGCCTGCAGCCGGGCAGAGCAGAGGCGTCCAGTGGCAGGCCAGACATGGTCAAAGGGCAAGGGTGGCTGGACGGCAGGGACCGAGGGGGGAAGAGGCTGCATTGAGGGCCCTTGGAGTGACTGGCCTCAGCGTGTGGCAGGGGCAGGGCCAGGAGTACAGCCAGGGACTTGGGGCAAGGTCACCAAGGGATGGAGGATGAGTGATGGGTGGACAGAGGGAAAGCAGAAGGGCAGAGCACATGTTTAATAAAAATGGAATTTTCTGAGGCTGGAACCAGGAAAGAAGTGGTTTCAGCTGATACATTTGGCTAACAATTGACTATTTTTAGGGGTAAAAAATGCAAGTGGCTTTTAAACCTAGGAGACGTGACACAGTCTCACTCAGAATGAAAGGCAGGCAAAACAAAACTATCTTTCACCTATCAGAGCAAAGGACAGAGATCAAGAAATTTGATAACGCACCACGCAGGCCATGGCGTAGGGAAATGACCTTTTCCCAGTTCCTCCACGTTGTCTGGGAGAGTATAAAATGGTATAAGCTCTTGAAAGCGTATCCATTAGAATTGCACACACCATTTGAACCAGAATTTTCCACCTCCAGGAATTGATCTTACTGACACATACATAGTGGCAAAGACACAAAGGATATTCACTGGAATAATCTGGAAATAATCTAAATGTCCATCCATACAGCAGTGCAGGGCTCAGCAAACATTCCATGGAAGGGCCAAGTAGGAGACAGTCCAGGGCTTGTGCACGGTAAGGTCTCTCCAGCAGCCCGAAAGCAGTCACAGACAGTGTGTAAAGGAGGACAAAACCAGAGGCCAGATCTGGGGACCCCTGCAGCACATGCCAGGCACCCTTGACAGGGGAGGGGGCCAGGAGGAGGGGAACGAAGTAGGGCCAGGGAGTGAGGGGAGGCCTAACCTTCATACTGCTGGGATGTCTGCTGTGGGCGTGTCGTTTCTCCAGAGATAACCAAGGAAACAAAGCCACACTGCTTACTGAGCTCCTGTTGTGTGCCCTGCATTGGTGTAGCTGCTGGGATCCAACAGAAAGAAGCAGACAGGCCCCTGCCCTTGTGGACGTGGAGGGGGAGGGTCACTCAGCCTTCAACGCTTCCGTGTGTGGCTGCTGTGGGAGGCCACCCTGGCCCCATACTGACGTGGACCCTTTCAAGAGCTGCCTCTGCCTCCCTTTGTCCCAGCTGTCCCTGTGCTGTAGTGCAGTGGCCTGTGTTTCCCACACCTGAGGGAGTGTCTTAAGGACAGAGACTGTGTCTCAATTATCTTGGTTCCCCAGCGCCCAGCACAGAACCTCGGACCCGACCTCAGAGACACCTTGCTATGGTGTGATGAATGAAGAAGGCCCTTGGCTTCAGGGGCTCTGGGAGCTCTGAGAATGGATGCTGGGGACCCTTAGGAGCATGGCAGGACTTGGAGCAGGGAGGAAAGCTGTGAGCCAGGGCCAAGGTTTTCTCTACTGGGGGGTGGGCAGGAGCTGGAGGGGGCCAAGGGCATCCTAGGAAAGCAGCAGTGCTGAGGGAGCAGCTCCTTCCTCCGGCAGTTCAGGGCTTGGAAGAGGAAGAATAGCCTCTGCTGGGGCGCGGGGGGGCTTCCAGGGAGACCGAGTCAGGGGAGGCAGGCAAGCAGTCTGGCTGTGAGCAGGGCATGCTGTAAACCAACCGGCTCCCTGTCGAGCCTGAGGCAGCCCTCACCCGCCCCAGCTGTGTGACCTCAGGGAGACGGCCTAAGTCCTCTGAGTGTCCCTCTTGCGTTCAGCAGCATTCATTTGTCAAGCATGTATGGAATGCCTGCTCTGCGCCAGCCACTCCGGCCTCGACAATAGAACAGGCACGGCAGCCCCCTCATCGCGTTGCTGCAGGCCCTGGCTGCATTGGGTGCATGCCCTGTGCCGTCCATCGGGTATCTCATTGTCAGGCGCAAATCCCCTTTACAGATAAGGAAACTGAGCTCAGAGAAGTTAAGTAACGAACCCAAGGTCATCACAGAGGGTAAATGCCAGAGCTGAGGCTGAAACGTAGATCCAACTGGTAAAGTCCTAGGTCCCATTGTGCCCCCTCCAAATAGGGGAACTGTACCCTGTCGATCATGTCGGGCACAGAACAAGCACCTGGTCCCTCGCACATGGAGACATCAGCCCCTGTTGGTTCCTTCTCTCCGTCCCCAACCTTGTCTCCCAGGACATCATCCCCTTTGGCAACAACCCGATCTTCCGCTACCTCTTTGGGTGGATGGTGCCTCCCAAGATCTCCCTCCTGAAGCTGACCCAGGGCGAGACCCTGCGCAAGCTGTACGAGCAGCACCACGTGGTGCAGGACATGCTGGTGCCCATGAAGTGCCTGCCGCGGGCCCTGTACACCTTCCACAATGACATCCACGTGAGCAGGGGCCCGGCAGGGAGGGAGCACCAGGCACGTGCCCGCGGAATCGACGGGCTTCTCCCCTGAACCTCGTGACCAACCCTGGGCACACATGCCCTCTGGGCCTTGGTTTTCCCAACTGTAAAATGAGGGCCTTGTCCCTATGTCCACTGAGGCCTCAGCCCGCTCAGCGATGGCCCCGATGGGAGGCGAGTCACAGGGCCTGGTAATGAGCACTCCCTTGTCCTGCCAACTGCCCTCCGGCTCAGCCAGGCTGGGAGGTGGGGAGTGGAGCTGTGAGCAGCCATAGGGGTCCCTGGAGAATGCTGCAAACCTCCCTGTGGGTGGGTGAGAGTGGGCCAGCCGTGAGCCTGTCACTTATTTGAGAAAAAGCTCCAATACCTCCTTCCCTGGTCTACCCAGGTCTACCCCATCTGGCTGTGCCCATTCATCCTGCCCAGCCAGCCAGGCCTGGTGCACCCCAAGGGAGACGAGACCGAGCTCTACGTCGACATCGGGGCATACGGGGAGCCACGTGTGAAACACTTTGAAGCCAGGTCCTGCATGAGGCAGTTGGAGAAGTTCGTCCGGAGCGTGCATGGGTGAGTGGCCCAGAGTGTGGTGGGGTCTCTCTGGTGGAGGGTCCCCGGGGAATGAGGCCTGCTCTGGGTGGAGAACCAGCATTCCCAGCCTTGCTCAGGGACCCCGTGGCCTGGCGGCCTCTGACTCAGGAGGCGAGTGTGGAAGGTGGCCGGGGTAGACCTGCAGGACCCCCTTCTTGTCCTCCCTGCACCCCTCCCCCAGCGAGCACATCAGTGCCCGCCCAGCTGCTCAAGCCAGAAACCCGAGAGTCACCCCCTCTTCCCCTCGGGGCAGACGGTGGGTGTGCACTTACATGTGTTCAGGGCTTCTGCTCTAGATCCAATGGCCAAAGCTAAGGAGGGAGGGATTCCTGACTGTGACAACCACGGAGAGGCCCTGGACAGAGTATTGCTCAGAGAACAGCCTGGAACCAGCTCCTGATGAACCAACATGGACAAATCTCAGAATAATTGTGCTGATTGAAGGAAGCCAGGAAAAAAGAGTACTGTATGATTCCACTGATAGAAAATTCCAGAAAATCCACATGAATCTGTAGTGACAGAAAGCACATCAGTGGTTGCCTGGGGGTGGCAGAGGGATAATGAAGCATCATGAGAGAAATTTCGGGATGATGGATACAGCCGCCATCTGCACCATGGTGACGGTTCCTCGGTTGCATAGTACGTCAAGCTCATCCTGTTGTACATTTTAAATATGTGCAGTTTATTGATGCCAATAAAAGATTAAAAGAAAACATCCCGCCATCCCATCCAGGGAGGCTGCTGTGTCTCGAGCCGAGCACAGGGGCAGAAGCCAGGCAGTCTGGGCTGCACTCCTCACTCTGCCTCCACCGCCAAGCCACCTCGCCGCCAGCCCCAGGTCCCCCCTGCACCACCCGCCTCACCAGGTTGTTAGGGGGATTAAACGAGAAAAGTCCTCCTAAAGCACTTCCTGAGCTGCAAAGCACGCTGCTGTAGGGGCAGTTGGGTTTCTCTCACGCCCCCTCCTCTCCCTGCACCCCCCTGCACCTGCCTGCGTCCTCACCCCCTTCTCTGCCCCTGCAGGTTCCAGATGCTGTATGCCGACTGCTACATGAACCGGGAGGAGTTCTGGGAGATGTTTGATGGCTCCTTGTACCACGAGCTGCGGGAGAAGCTCGGTTGCCAGGACGCCTTCCCCGAGGTGTACGACAAGATCTGCAAGGCCGCCAGGCACTGAGCTGGAGCCGCCTGGAAAGACAGACACGTGTGGGCGGACAGGCATCGTCCCTTCACTCTAGCTTGGCTGCTTTCCCAGATCCACACTTTCCAAAAGAAACCCCTCCAGAAACTGCCCCCAGACAACCCAGCGCCCTCCTCCGGGCTTCAGGTGCAGCCCAGTGGGGCGGAAAGAACACGGGATTTGAAGTCCAGTTCCCAGTTTAGCACTTATAAGCTGTGGGGCCCTGGGGCCTGGGGGAGTTCCTTGGCCCCTCTCAGCCCAGGTCTCTTCATCTGTGCAAGGGGACAGTAATACTGGCCTGTGGGTTGTCACCATCCATGTCACCGCCTGTCACCCTGATGGTGCTGGGTAAGTGCTGGCTGTTACTCTGGCTTCCTGTTCAGCATCACATCTGATGGAAGTGCGTTGGAGTCAGCAGATAAATCTAAAGGTCTCCTGTGCCCAGGCATGGCTGGAACGATAACGGGGATGCCCTGGAGCAGGCGGGCCCAAGACATGCTGTGCCAAAGCCAGGCCCAATTCCAAAGTTCTCTCTGCCATCCTTGGTGACATCCTGTTCTTCCTCCTTCACACCTGGGCTTGCAGTCCCACCACAGCCACCGCTGAGTCCACTCAGAGAGGACTGGGTACCTAGAGGAGGCATTTCAGGGCTGAATCCTGTCCCAGCTTTGGCCTGGGACACCCAAGTGGAGAAAGTGGTCTCCACTCTGAATCGGATCCAGGGACCTGGGCTCATTCTTCTTGGCTTGCCAACCCTCCAAGCCTCGTCTTGTCCCCAGAAGCCACGTAGTCATGGTGGGAGTGGGTCCGTGCTGCTCTCCGGGGGGCTGGGGTGGCCCACATCAAGTGGGAAAATGGAGTCCACCACCATTGTGTTCCCGTGAGGTTCTCACTGCAGGGCTGAAAGGAAAGAGCATCAGCTTGATTTCTCCAACCGCTCATCCCTCTTTTGTTCTTTCTCCCACCAACACCCTTCCCCCAGCTGTAGTTAATTTCAGTGCCTTACAAATCCTAAGCTCAGAGAAAAGTTAGCTCGTTTCTGTTCCAGAGGGAAGGGAACCTCCCTGGGCCCTCCCCCCTCTTGTTATCAAAGCTTGATTGTTTATGCAACTCCATCTTAAGAACTGCCCAGCCTCAGCTGCAACCCAGAATCTGAGAAGGAATTGTGTCATGCAAGGGAAGCTGGAATCAGAGAGCCGAGCCAGGCGCAGCTGCAGTGAGCGAGTCAGGAGACCTGGGTGTCAGCCCCTGCTCCACTGTCAGCGAGCCACCACAGTGGGCAAGTCGTTTGTCCCTCTGAGCTGCAGTTTCCTCATCTGTCACACCAGTACAGACAAGACCTCCCTGGAGCCCTTCCCACTGTCCTAGGCTGTCCTGTGGTTGCAAAACCCATGAAAAGCCTCATTGTGTTGAAAGTGGGAGAACAAATACATGATCCAGGTGGACGTGTCGGGGTTGTCCGTCATTCATGGTCCTTCCTTCCGCCCCAAGGCCAGCTCCCGTCTCATTTGCAGAAAGGTTCATCTCTGGCTTACGGGCAGGTGTCAGTCTTGTCACTTCAGGTGCCAGAGTCCTCTTGGAATCACGCTTCTGCTGAAGGATGCTCATGCGTTCCCCCAGGCCTTGGCACACTGCAGAGTCTTGGCCTGGTTCTGTGAGGGCTGGCGCACCCATGGCACTCAAATGGCAAAGGAACCACCCTTACCCACTGGGCTGCTGCAGGGGGCAAAGAAAAAAAAAATAGACCTCATTCTCTAGTTTGCAAAGCACGCAGATTCTGGCATTAGCAGGCCCCTGTGCTTCCTGCTCAGTGCAAAACTGATGATTCTACTCCCTGTAGATGAATGGTTAGCACGAGCTAGGTTAAAACAGCCGCTGAAGTGCCACCATTTCTCCAGTGGAGCCTCCGTCCCTAGGTCCCTGGGACTGTGGCCAGAAATGCCAGCAGCCTCTGTCGCCCTTAATCCCGTAACCAAAATCCAGGCTTTCCCAGACCTCGCCCACAATCTGGGGCTTGGAAGGGACAGTGTTTTGGAACCACAGCAGCCTCAGGTTAATGTTGCCCCACTGGCCTGGAGAGATGAGGCCAGTGTGATGAGCTGAGTCAGCAGCTTCTGCTTGTGGCCAGTCCTGTCGCTGTCCAACCACACGGTGATTGGGGTGGAGTTACATTTGGTGCCAGGGGGCAGTGCATGTGGAAAGAAAGTACCAGAGTAGGCCTCTCCCCTCCAGAGCCCTGAGTTTCTTGGCTGCATGAAGGTTTTCTGTGAAATCAGAATTGTAGCCAGAAGGATGAATAATCAGATATGAGTGAAGGGGGAGGGGGAGGGGTGTGGCAGTGTGTGGTGTGTGATTCTCATTTTTTTCTTTGGTCGTGGGGACCGAGGAGAGAGGCATAAATCTCCCCTCTCAGGCTCTTGCAGCCGCAGGCACTGTGTCTGCTCTGAACACATGTCCCAGTGGCTGTGAGGCTGCTGCTTCTGTAAAAATAAAAGTATGACTTGGAAGCTAGCCTTTGTCGTGTCTTGCTCCGGGGACCACAGTGTGGAGTCAGACCTGGGCTCGGGTGTAGGCTGTGTCACTCCCTGGCTCAGCTGCCCTCTCAGAACCAGCGTGCCCTTGGACAATGGCTGAAAGAATGTGGGGGAATGACAAGTTTATTTCTAACCCTGTCGCAGTGTGACCCAGAGTAGGTGTCACGGGATATCTCTATCTGCAAGACTTGTGAGAGATGGCGGCGAGGTCAGCGTGGGGGCCATGCTTTTTGAAGCACCAGACATGGTTTTCAGGAGCCCTGGGCTTTGTCACTTGGTTGTGACCAACTAATGTTAGCAAGTCAGTTAATCCTATTGAGACTACTGTTCTCATCTATGAAGTGGTGAAAACGACTAGCTGTCCCTTAAAATGCATTCTTCCCTTCTTTGCACGCACAGCTAGACCACATTTCCCAGCCTCCCTTTACAGTCCAGTGTGTTGAGTTTTCTCCAGTGGAATGTGAACAGAAGTGGTCAAAACCTATGAGGTCTCCTGGGTCTTTCGCTGGATGCAAATGACAAGCAGGCCATAGATAATAGGAGAGCCTTAAGTTGGAGGAAACCTGGATCCCTGAGTCACTGTGGAGAAGAAATGCCCCACCAACCTGAAACCTACCCTAGGCTGCTATGAGAGCAAAAAATAAACTGTTGTTGAAACACTGCATATCTGGAACTGTTAGAGCAATTTAGCTCACCCTATTACAGGATTGTGAGGCTTAAGCAGATATGAAAGTTGAGTTTAGTGCAATAAAGTTTTATACAAATGCATAGGTATACATGATGGACATTTTCCTAAAATATGTGTGATATGTGGGTCTCATGCTAAAGTTAATCTGAAAGGACCCATTTAGGAAATTCCAATTGTTCTGTTTCACAATTTGGAATTTGTGTATTCTCTTTAAAGGAGAACTCTAATGTTTCTTAAAACAGCTTTTCCCGTTGAAGTGCTAAGTATCACCTTACATTTCAGTAGCACACAATATACAATGTCTTATTTAATCTTCACAATCCTGTAAGAAAAAGGTCAGCTTCTATCCCCTTCTTTCCTCATCCCCCAGATGAGGAAAGTAAGGTTCAAGAAAGGCCAAATGATTTGCCTAAAAGCCCCACTGAAGTTATGAATAAGTTAAAGATGGGTGCAGACTCATCCTCCAGTCTTACAGCATCAAGGTGCTCGGAGGCTTAGGCTGAGCCAGCTGAGACGGGCTCCTGACCTGGCACGAGTGGAATGAGGCCCCTTGGCCAAGCCCTGCATGTAGCAGGTGGGCAGGGCTCGCTGCCCTGGACTCGGCTCAGAAGGGAAGCCACTGGTCAGCAGGAGTGTTCTGCTTTGCCCCAGAGCAGTTCCCTCCATGAGGAACCCCTCCTGCCCACATGGCAGTGTTCAGACAACAACATTCATGCCAGAGTTGCAGCAATTGGTTTAACAAACTTGGCTTATATAAGAAAAATGACACACACTCTACACAAATGTTTCAAAAATATGCTTCCTAGTTATGTCCTGGTGTTGAGATGACCCACAGGTTTCCTCCTGTGGGGCCACTTGTCATTGCAGGTGACTGCCTGGCATGCCATGCTGGGCTCCAGGAGGTAAGGTTTTGGGGTTAAGATTGTTGGGCCAAGGGACACAGAAATAGCGGGACCCTGCTCTGCCCATCACCCCTCCTTCCCATGGGCTTCCCTAGGGAGCAGATCCAAGGACTGATTTAAAAATGGAGCACTTAGTGACTATCTGAGGTGGCGCCTGAGAGCCCAATGCAGAGCTCCTCGGACTGGGCTCAGGCTCTAGACTGGACAGGTATGCGTTGCTGCTCCCTCCCCCGTCCAAAGCTGAATCTTCTAAGCAGCTGGCTCCTGAGCGTGAAGCCATGGGCCCGGCATCGAGACCAGTGAGAGGACACCAGAGAAGGAGAGAAGGCCACCAGGGGGCCTTGGCTTGGCTCACCAACTTGGCCATGTGGCAGGAGGGTGTCAGAGAGGGTGTCAGAGCAATCTGCCCACCACCTGACCTCTTGGAAGCTGGAAGTAGAAGAGAACTCACATGTATGACCTTGGACCTCCTGGTAACCCTACATACAAACCCAAAGTCTGACTCCTCTCGGGGAAGAGTGAGAAAGGCATGTATTTTCAGGGGTCAGTGGTGTGTGGGGCTGGCTTGCATCAGCTTGCAAGAGCCACTGTGCACACCTCCCTCCACTTCCACGTCCAGTGACTTTGGCAGCCTGAAATCACCCACGGTGGGAGTATTCACACCACGGAAACTAGCACACGCTACAAATCGGGGCTTGTTTTGTTCTGGTGTTGTATTAATAGTGGGGTTCTCCAGAGAGACAGAGCCAATGGAAGATACATAGATAAATATATAGTCATGTGTCACTTAACAATGGGGAGACATTCTGAGAAATGCACCTTTAGGTGATTTTGTCACTGTGCAAACATCCTCGAGTGCGCTTACACAAACCTAGATGGTATAGCCTACCACCGCCTGGGCTATACGGCCTAGCCTGCTGCTCCTAGGCTGCGGGCCTGTACAGCATGCTACTGTACTGAATACTGTAGGCGACTATAACACAGTGGCAGTCATTTGTGTATCTAAAGATATCAACATAGAAAAGATACAGTAAAAATATGGGACCACCATTGTATATGTGGTCGGTCAG
Source organism: Lepilemur ruficaudatus (assembly GCA_963574885.1). Lineage (NCBI taxonomy): Eukaryota > Metazoa > Chordata > Mammalia > Primates > Lepilemuridae > Lepilemur > Lepilemur ruficaudatus. Next base: position 12,748 of record CAUYRT010081391.1, on the reverse strand, counting down.
TGACTGAAATGTCGTTATATGACTGTGTATATAGAGACAGAGACAGAGACAGACAGATGCCCAGACACACAAAGAGTCAGAGAGAAACTCATTATAAGGTATTGGCTCGTGTGATTCCAGAGGCTGAGAAGTCCCAAGATCTACAGTCAGCAAGCTAGTTCCAGGCTGAGACCAAACGTCTGAGAACAAGAAGAAGCAATGGCGTAAATTCCAGTCTGAAACCCAGCAGGCTCAAAACCCAGCAAGAGTGAATTTTGCAGTTCAGGTGTGGGGGCAGGAAGAGACTGATGTCCCAGCTTACGCACTCAGGCAGGAGGAGTTTCTGTGTATTCGGTCTTTTTGTTCTATTCGGGTCTTCAACTGATTGGATGAGGCCCACCCACCCCCCCCACAGGGAGGGCAACCTGCTTTACTCAGTCTACTGATTCAAATACTAATCTCATCCAGAAACACCCACACAGACACGGCCACAATAAAAGTTTGATCAAACGTCTGGGCACCCCCTGGCCCACTTACACTGACACATAAAATTAGGCACTTGCTGTTTTGTTTTGAGAATCGGCTGTTAAACATGTGCCAGCACGTCATCTAACACCTCTCCTGGTGACCCCCAAATCCAAGCTGAGCAGAAAAGGTGGCCCCTGCACCCTGTCTCTGGCCTCAGGGCATTACCTCTCGGGCTCTGAATCCTCTGCATCTCTGTCACCATCCCCCATGCCCTTGTCCTCTGTGCTCATTTTGGCCGAATCCCCATTCCCTGCCTGATGCCGCAGCAGCTGCAGGAAGACAGGTGGGTCAACTGCGCCCGGAACTGTGAGTGAGCTGTGCCTGGGAAGGCAGAGCTCCAAGGGTCAAGCTGGAGAAAGCGAAGCTGCCTTCAGGCCCAAAGGACCACGGCCGGGCCAGAGGCAGGAGCCAGGCAGGGCAGGTATCCAGCAGCCCACGGTGCTGAGGATGAGAACCTGAGCTTTGAACAAGGGGAGCTTCCCAGAGCTCCCTGTCACCTGGCCTAGCTGCTGTGCCCGGGGCTGTTGTGGACTCAAGGTAAAAAGCCAAAGAGGGCACTGGACAGCATTCGTGATGGTCCGAACCCTCACCCTCCAGGATTGGAAAGTACCTAACACAGCCAAGAGAGGCCCCATTCTATCAACTGTGTTTACTAAAGCGCCAACACTGTGCAACCTAGGTAAACTTGTCCCTCCCTGGGGCTTTAGCTGCTGCTTATAAAGTGAGCAGGTAGGCCAGCCACACCCGCTCCTGCCAAGGCGTTACACATGACCAGCTGCCCGTGCCCACCAGCTGATCATCAGAACCTGGTCGCACAAGGACTGCCTGCGTGTGATGTGCACTCACTGTTACAGTACCTGTCGTCCATGTCGCCAGGTGGCATTGGAGGCAGAGTGAGAACCTGGATGCTAGGTCCGGTAAGCAAAGAGAGATTCTGTCCTGCTCAGGCCTTCCCACAATCTGGCAGGATCTCACACTGGAGTGGAGGAAATTGCTCTTTCAATCAGGGAGATGCTAGAACCTGGTGTTACTTTCATAAGGTTTATGTGCCTCCATGTTCCACCCAGTCTTCTGCAGGACTATTTCAAGAGACTGAACTAGAATTAGTGGTTACTAAACATTGATTGACTGCTTGATTGATTGGCTGTGAAGTTCTTTTTTTTCCAAACAAAATCTTTTAGGGAAAGCCCAATTTATACCAAAGACAAAGTTACTTTGATTCCAGCTGGGTGGGGCCAGGAGCCCAGCCCCTGTGCCCTCCTTCCCCAGTGGTTGCTGGAGGCTCAGTTAACAGAGCCCAGTTAACAAACCTCAGCTCTCTGCGACCTCTATGGCCGTGTCCAGGCAAAAGGGCAAAGGTTGCACGAAGCCAGATTTCATACAAAGGACCCTCCCTAGCTGCCCTCCCGTCTTGGGGGTGTGCAAGGAGAGGCTGGACAGGCTGGTGGAGTTACTGTAGCAGAGGAAACAAGTGGTCACCAAAACAGGGTGCCCAAATCAGGGGTGTGTCAAAATGATCCATTGAGATGCCTGACAAAATGTTAGTGTTTGTCTTGGTTTGGGTTTCCCTAGACATGGACCCTGAGAAAGGATTTCAGCACAAGTAGTTTATTTGGGAGGAGACGAAAACACCAGGAGGGGAGTGGAGAAGGGCTGACAGCCAATAACAGGCACATTCTCAAGTAGGCTGCCACTGTGGGCGACCGGAGTTTAATTGCACTGGGAACACTTTGGAAGCCCGTGTGAAACACACACTTCAGTTACATCCAACAAGGGACAAGGGACCTGGTGTTTATACACCAACTTCCATCAGTCAGGGAGGGCCGCTCCGGAAGAGTGTGATGTCCCTGGCACTTCCAGCACGCCATGGGCAGCAAAGCCTGCCGTGGCAGCCAGACAACCTTTTGCTCCATTGCAGGGGTATGTCTCTCCCCAGCACACAGGGTTTTTGTAACACGTACAAGTTCATTGTTTTGTTTTTTTTTGAGACAGAGTCTCACTCTGTTGCCCAGGCTAGAGTGCTGTGGCGTCAGCCTAGCTCACAGCAACCTCAAACACCTGGGCTCAAGCGATGCTCCTGCCTCAGTCTCCTGAGTAGCTGGGACTACAGGCATGCGCCACCATACCCGGCTGATTTTTTCTATATATATTTTTAGTTGGCCAATTAGTTTCTTTGTATTTTTAGTAGAGACAGGGGTCTTGCCCTTGCTCAGGCTGGTTTCAAACTCCTGACCTTGAGCGATCCTCCAACCTCGGCCTCCCAGAGAGCTAGGATTACAGGCATGAGCCACCGTGCCTGGCCACAAGTTCATTGTTTATCTCATGGCAGAATACGTAAAAGAACTGCCCGATTTAAAGTTGTCACTCGGGTTTCTCTTATAAAAAGGCAAGCATTCCAAATTTGCTGACCTGCTCTGTAGAGGCAGTGACTGTCAGTAATATGAGAGCTGACCGATATATTTAAACAAATGTACTTGTAACGTAAAGAGTCTTTTTAAAAAGTTTTGTTGCATATATTAGACTTTTTTTTTTTTTAGGAGACAGTGTCTTGCTCTGTTGCTGGAGCTAGAGTGCAGTGGCGTCATCATAGCTCACAACAACCTCAAACTTCTGGGCTCTAGCGATCCTCCTGCCTCAGCCTCCCAAGTAGCTAGGGCTACAGGCATGTACCATGACACCCAGCTAAATTTTTTTAGAGATGGGGTCTCACTATGTTGCCCAGGCTGGTCTTGGACTCCTGGGCTCAGCAATTCTCCCACCTCAGCTGCCCAAAGATTACAGGCATGAGTCACTGCACCCAGCCTTAAACTTTTTATTTTGAATTAATTTTATTTTTATTTTTGTAATTTTACAGAAAAGTTGCAATGATATACAGAGCATTCCAACATTCCCCTCACCCACCTTCCCCTGATGTTGACACATTCTACATGATCATCGTAAAATGATCAAAACCAACAAGTAATCATTGGTATAATATTATTAACTAAATCATAGACCTTATTTCAATTTCACCAATTTTAACACTATCGTCCCTTTCCTTTTCTAGGATCTTATATTGCATTTAGTTGCTATTTCTCCTTATTTTCTTTCAAACTGTAAGTGTATTAATGTACAATTAACAAACTATAAACCACACATATTTAAAGTGTACAATGTCCATTAGTCTTGACGTATGTATGGATATACCAGAGTTGTTTGTTCATTCACCTGCCGATAACATTCGGGTTGTTTCCTGTTTAGGGCTGTTTATTACAAATAAAGTGGCCAAGAACATTTGTGACCAGCCTTTGTATGGATATATGCTTTCATTTCTCTTGGGTATATACCTAGGAGAGGAATGCCTGGGTCATATGATAGGTTTACGGTTAAATTTTTATCTTGCTAAACTGTTTTCCAAGGTGGTGGTTGTACCGTTTTACATTTCCACCAGCAGTATATGAGAATTCCACATTCTCATCAACAGTTGGTGTGGTCAGTCTTTGCAATTTTGGCCATCCTAGTAGGTGGGTAGTGGTATCTCACTGTGGAACGACTAATGATGCTGTTTTTTTCCATGTGCTTATTTGCTACCATATATCTTTTTAGTAAAGTGTCTATTTATAGATCTCTTATACATTTTTTATTTTGTTGTTCCTTATTATTGAGGTACACATGAATTCATATATATATATATTCTGGATATAAGTCCTTTATCAAATATACAATTTGCAATTATTTTCTCCCTGTCTGTGGCTTGTCTTTTCATTCTCTTAATAATATCTTTGAAAGAACAAACATTTTTAATTTTAATTAAATCCAATTTAACAATTTATATGGTCTATGAAAGAATAAATAGTTAAATTTGTATCTAAGAAATTTTTGCCTAAGGTCCAACGATTTTCTCCTAGGTTTTCTTCTAGAAGTTTTACAGTTTATGTCTTACATTTAGGTCTATGATCCTGAGTGGGAAAAAGGTATTTCCTCTTCACACACCACTCAACACGATGCTTCTGACACCAGATGTGGGGGTGGAGTGGTTCCTCCCACATTGCTGGAGAACCACTCACTTCTCCAGCAAACCCAGCTGGTCTTCTCCAATTCAATTCTGACACTATCCACCTGGAGGTAGCATCAGATCCCACAGGCTGAGGGCTCAGTCCACAACACTCCCCATTTCAGATGCCAATCGCATGTCCCAGGTGTGACCTGTGCTTCTGCCCCACCAACCTGGGTTCCCGCTCCTCAAGTTCAATAAATTTGCTAGGACGGCTCACAGAACTCTGGAAACACCTTACTTGTGTTCACTCATTTATTATATAGGATGTTACAAGGAAACAGATGAACAGCCAGATAGAATATGCACAGGGCAAAGTGTGTGGGAGGGTGCAGAGCTTCCATGCCCTCTCTGAGTGAGCCACCCTCCAGGCACCTCCGCGTATTCAGCTGTCTGGAAGCTCCACAAACCCAGTCCTTTTGGGGTTTTATGGAAGCTTCGTTATGTAGGCATGATCGATTAAATCATTGGCCATTAGTGATCAACTCAGTCTTCAGCCCCTCTCCACTCCTGGAAGGTGGGTGAGACTGAAAATTCCAATCCTCTAATCACTCCCTCGTCTTTCTGGTGACCAGCCCCCATCCTAAAGCTGTCTAGGTGCCCCCAGCCACTAGACATCTCATTAACATACAAAAGATATATCACTCAGGAGATACCCAGGGTTTTAGGAGCTGTGTGCCAGGAAACAGGGATGAAAACCAAATACATATTTCAGAATATCACAGATCCATTCTGAGTTAATTTTTGTACATGATGAAAATGATCACACCTCACTTTTTCGCATATTAATATCCAATAGTTCTAGCACCATTTGGTGAAAAAAACTATTATTCTCCGCCGAATGCTCTTTGCAACATTGTTAAAAATCAGTTGTCCATATACGTGTGAGTCTGTTTCTGGATTCTATGTTCTGTTTTGTGATCTAACTGTCTACCTTGATGGCAATTCCATGTAGTCTTGATTCCTGTACTTTATAACTCCAGAAATAAGGTACTGTTTTTCAAAATTGTTTGGCTCTTTTATGTCTTATTTCCATGTAAGTGGAAATTGAATTTATAGATCAATTTCGAGAAAAGTGACCTCTTAACAACAGTACTTTTTTGGGTTTTTTTTTTAGCTATCTTGAAATATGCTTGGAAATACCAAATCCTTTGACCCATGAACATGGTATATCTCCCTCTTATTTATGTCTTCTTGAATGTCTCAGCAGTATTTTATTGCTTTCAATGTACAGATCATGTACATCTTGAACTCATGGCCTCAAGCGATCCTCCTGCCTTGGCCTCCCAAAGTGCTAGGATTACAGGCGTGAGCACCCGGCCAGATATTGTGCATCTTTAGTCAAATTCATACCCAAGTATTTCATATTTTTGATGCTATTATAGATGGTATTTTCAATCTTCAATTTTTGATGATGTGTTGCTAGTATACGGAAATAGTTAGCTTTGTTTCTTTTATCCTATTTCTTGTAACCTTGCTAAACTGACTTCTTAGAGCTAGTTGCTTTTTTGAAAATCCAGTAGGATTTTTACATGGATGTCCATGTTGCCTGTGAATAAAGATGGTTTTACTTCTTCCAAAACAGTTGTTCTGACACAAGTGAGGAAGTAGCTGCTTTCTGTAAGACACTCACACTCTAAAGAAAGTGTTTGAAGTTGTTTTTATCATTATGAGTTTTGTGGCGGAGGCTGTGGTGTCCAGGTCTCCTCTTCTCTAGAGACAACCCACCCAATCTCTCACTGACATGAACAGTGAGGGAAGGAGCCCAGGACGTTGTGACCAGCCTCCACAGACCCACCTGCGGGCTGGATGGGGCGCCCACAGGGCTGATTCCGTGGGTGGAACCAGTGTTCCCAATGGTTGGACACAGCCTGGCGGTCAGCAGTCTCCTCAAAGCATGAGGCTCTGCTGAGCTTCCAGAAGTGTCCGGGGATAGAGATGGGATGTTCCTGGAAAGTCCTAGAATTGCCAAATATGCTACACTGTGCCACCCCTCTTTTGGACTTTAATGAACAAGGAGCCAAGCACTCGCATTAAAATAGAAAGGCTTCCAAGAGTGCCAACTGCATTCCACCCCTTCAGTCCCTCTGCTGTCTGGCCCCCATGTTCGTGTCACTGGCTGATTCCAGTTCTCAGGATATTTGATCTCTTGTAACAAAATATATCTGGCCCCAGGTGTCCCAGCAGGCATTGTGACCTCCAGGTATACAGCTCCAGCGAAGGTGGTCCCAGCACACCTCTCCCCTCTCCCAGGCATTCTCACGTGTCCTTTCTCTAAGACATCCCCGTTCCCACACCCATCCTCCCATCCCCAGACTTGTCTTCAGGCTGTGGGCCTGCAGTCACCACAGGCAGGCTGTCCTTCACACCGGCTTTAAGGAGTAGGATCCGAATCGTAATCCACCGTTGGATGGCACTTCCCCTTAGTAAAAGGTGTGATCCTTTCCCTTTAAAAAGACAGAGAGAAAGAAAAATGGAAGTAATCCCTCGGAAGGGAGTGGGCTCCCCGTCCCTGAGGGACACCCATGGGGATGAACAGGCACCTGCTGATCGCACTTCACAGGGGACGCTACATCGGGTGAGAGACCAAAATCAGTGACCTCTAGACCTCTTCCAACAAAACGGCCTGGTTCTAAAGGGGAGAGCCCACCAATCTGCACCTAGTTCAGTCCTTAGAGAACCCAAGTTGGTTTGCAAGAAATTCAAGTAAAAAAACCATAGCGCCCGAAGAATTTTCTAGCCCAACCCTGAGAAGGAGACAGAGGATCAGAGAGAGAGGCAGGAACTTACCTGAGGTTTCCTGAAGGCCAGCCTCACACCCAGAGCTCCTGACCTTAGTCCTGTGTCCCCTCATGCTCTGATTCTTTTTGAGGAGTAGACCCCCGAGGACCCTGGTTCCCCAGGGTTTTAATGGGAAGTAACTCCCATGTTGTAAGAACTTACTCTGTGGCATTGCGGGGCGGGGGAGTGGGTCAGGGGCAGAGGAAAGGAGGCTGTCCTGACAGCCCTGATGACAGATGGGCTCTGGGCTGGGCCAGGGGCAGCGCATGAGAGGAGTTAAGAGACAGAGACACTGAGACCCACTGGATGGTGGGAGAGGCCCCTTTGCCTGCTGAGCCCTCCCTCCCACCTTCCTTCCATTGACAGACATTTGCTAAGCACAGGTAAAGGTCTAGGCATGGGGGGAGTACCAGTAAAGAAATCCAGGTGCTGCCTCCGTGGAGCGCACACCTGGTGGGGAAGGCAAGCAATACACAAGTGCGTAAAGTGTGTAATGTAAGGGTTGGCGGCTGCCGCTGGACACACACAGCAAGGCGTTCTACGGAAGTGCCATCTTCCAGTGGTTTCAAAATGTGCAGAAGACTTGAAAACACGAACTTGTTGGAGCCTCAGACAGGCCTCAACAGGACTTTTCAAACAGGCTGAAGATTGCTGGAGCCCAGGAGTTCAAGACCAGCCTGAGCAACATAGCAACACAGCAAGACCTCATCTCTACAAAAAGTTTTTTAAAAATTAGCCAGATGTGGGAGCATGCACTTGTAGTCCCAGCTACTTGGGAGGCTGAGGCAGGAGGATTGCTTGAGCCTAGGAGTTTGCGGTTGCAGTGAACTATGATGACGCCACTGCACTCCAGCCTGGGCAACAGAGTGAGACCTTGTCTAAATAAATAAATAGCCAAATACTCAGAAATCATAAAGGAGACATTACAACTGATACCACAGAAATGAAAGGATCGTTAGTGACTATTATGAACAAGTATATGCTAACAAATTGGAAAACCTAGAGGAAATGGATAAATTCCTGGATAAATAAAACCTACCAAAATTGAACTATGAAGAAACAAAAAACCTGAACAGACCAATAATGAGTAATGAAATTGAATCAGTAGTAAAAGAATCCCAACAATGAAAAGCCCAGGATGAGCTGAATTCACTGCCAGCCCATAGATGGCAGTGGATGGATGGATTCACTGCCAAATCCTACCAAACTCACAAAGAAGGGCACTCAAACTATTCTTCTCAAACTAATCCAAAATATTGAAGAAGAGGGAATTCTTCCTAACCCATTCTATGAAACCCTGACATCAAAACTAGACAAGCATACAACAAAACAGAAAACAAGCCAGTATCCCTGATGAACACAGATGCAAAAATTTCTCAACAAAATACTAGCAAGTGAATCTAACAACACATCGAAAAGATAATATGCCATGATCAAGTGGGATTTGTCCCAGGGATTCAAGGATGATTCAACACAAGCAAATCAGTAAATGTGATACATCACAGCAACAGAATGAAGGACAAAAATCATATGATCATTTCAATAAATGCAGAAAAAGCATTTGATAAAATTCAACGTTCCTTTATAATATAAGCCCTCAACAAATTAGGCATAGAAGAAACATACCTCAGCATAATAAAGGCTGTATAGGATAAAGCCAAATCTAACATCATACCGAATGGGAAAAAGCTGAAATCCTTTCCTCTAGGAACTAGCACAAGACCAGGCTATGCCCACTTCCACCACTCTTATTCAACATAGCACCGGAGGTCCTAGCCAGAGAAATCAGGCAAGAGAAAGAAACAAAAAGCAATCACATTGGAAAAAAAGGAAGTCAAATTGTCCCTCTTTGCAGATGACATGATCTTATATATATGAAAACCTAAAGACTCCAAAAAACTCTTAGAACTGGTAAACAAATTCAGTAAAGATGCAGAATACAAAATCGACATACAAAAATCAACAGTGTTTTTATAAACCAATAACTAGCTGGAAAAGAAATCAAGAAAGAAATCCCATATACAATAGCTGCCAAAAAATAATAATAAAATATCTGGGAATAAAGTTAACCAAGGAGGTGAAAGTCCTCTACAAGGAAAACTACAAAACACTGATGAAAGAAATTGAAGAGGACACAAACAAATGGAAAGACATCCCATGCTCATGGACTGGAAGAATTAATATTGTTAAAATGACCATACTACCCCAAGCAAGCTATAGATTCAATGCAATCCCTATCAAAATGCCAATGACATTCTTCACAGAAACAGATAAAACGATCCTAAAATTTGTATGGAATCACAAGAGACCTTTAATAGCCAAAGCAATGCTAAGAAGAGAAGCTGGAGGCATCACACTACATAACTTCAAAACATACTACAAAGCTATAGTAACCAAAACAGCGTGGCATGGGTATAAAAACACACACAGACCAATGGAACAGAATAGAGAGCCCAGAAATAAATCCACATATTTACAGCCAACCAATTTTTGACAAAGGTGCCAAGGACATACACTGGGGAAAAGACATCCTCTAATAAACGGTGCTGGGCAAACTGGATATCCATATTCAGAAGAATGAAACTATACTATCTCTCACCATATACAAAAATCAACTCAAGATGGATTAAAGACTTAAATATTAAGACCTGGAACCTTAAAACTACTAGAAGAAAACATAAGGGAAATGCTTTAGAACATTGGTCTAGACAAAGATTTTATGGCTATGACTTCAAAAGCACAGGCAACAAAAACAAAAAATAGACAAATGGAACTATATCAGACTAAAGCTATACAACAGAAGAAACAAGCAACAGAGCAGAGAGACAACCTGTAGAATAGGAGAAAATGCTTGTAAACTATTCATCAGATAAGGGACTAATATTCAGAATATTCAAGGTACTCAACAGTAAAAAAAAAACACAATCCCATGAAAAAGTAGGCAAAGGACATAAACAGACATTTCTTAGAAAATGTACAAATGGTCAACAGATATATGAAAAAATGCTCAACATCACTAGTTATCAAGGAAATGTAAATCAACACCACAATGAGATATCATCTCACCCCAGTTAGAATGGCTATTATTAAAAAGACAAAAAAAATAATGCTGGCAAGAATGCAGAGAAAAGGGAACTCTTAGACACTGTTGGTGAGAACATAAATTAGTGCAGCTATTATAGAAGACAGTATGGAGGTTTCTTTAAAAACTAAAAATAGAACTACCATATTATCCAGCAATCCCATTTGTAGGTATTTACCCAAAGGAAATGAAATCAGTATGTCAAAGAGATGTCTGCACGCCCATGTTTATTGCAGCACTATTCACAATAGCCAAGATACAGAATTAACCTAAGTGTCCATCAATGGATGAATGGATAGAAAAAATAAGGTATATAAACACAATGGAATATTATTTAGCCATAAAGAGAATGAAATCCTGTCATTTGCAGCAACATGGATAGAAACGGAGGTCATTATTTTAAGTGAGATAAGCCAGACCAAGAAAGAAAAATACTGCATGTTCTTATTCATATGTAGAAGCTAAGAAAGTTGGTCTCCTGGAGGTAGAATAGAGCGATGGTTACCAGAGGCTGGGAAGGGTGAGCAGGATGAGGGGAGGCTGGTTGGTGGGTATACAAACATACAGTTAGAAGGAAAAAGTTCTAGTGCTCAATAGCACAGTAGGGAGACTATAGTTAACAACAATTTATTGTATATTTCAAAATAGCTGGAAGTGAAGATTTGAAATGTTCCCAACACAAAGAAATGATAAATGGGGATGGCTATCCCAAATACCCTGATTTGATCATTACACGCTGTGTGCATGTGTCAAAATATCACATGTACCCGTGTGATGTATAATTATTATGTGTCAACAGAAAAATAGACGAAGAAAGGGAGAGGATGTATCGGGAGAGGGATGTGGTGACGTTTTTGGGAAACAGTGCAGGAGGCATTAGCAGGGCTGAGAAGTGAGAAGATGGAAGAGTAGGCTGCCTGCAGCAGGGAAGCCAACGAGAACCTCCTGTCACCAAACCTCAGAAAGTCCCAGGAGGTGGAGGCACCAATATCTCAGAAACCAGGCGCAAGACCAAGCTGCAAACAAGAGAGAAAGCTAGACACGACTCCCCACCGACCGCTGGCCCACCCAGGAGACTGGAGGTTGAGTTTGCAGAGAGCTTCCAGGCAGGAGGGGGTGTTGGGGTAGGGGAGGAGGCCGGCAGAGTGGATGGAGGAAGACAGGCCCCACGGTTAGAAGAGAAAGAGTAGGAGGAAGTCCATGCACCTAAGGGAAAGGACAGAGACCACCAGCCTCCTTCCCTAAACACCAGCAGCCACACCTCCCCCCAGCCAGGACAGAGGATTCTCTTCTAGAAAAGCTGAATGATCGCTGAGGAAACACCCAGACACACCAGCACTGGAGGGTCTGCCAACGGGAAGACCAGATCCCCAGCCAATCGCTCCCAGCGAAGCCACTGATCGACAGGTCCCACCCAGACTCACGGCGGTTTTTAGTGTTTTCCTCTTAAATATGAACAAACCAGTGAAAGAGAAAAGGGAAATTGGAAGAATTGGAGACAATGCAGGGGACAAAAGAACTTAAAGGAAACTGTAACTCATATCCTTACATGAAAGAACATACTGCATATATGACACAGAACTGGGTGCTATTTAAAAGGAAAAAAAAGAAGCTATCCACAACACAAAACAGCGCGGGCAATAAAGGAGGCAAAGGGAAGGGGGGACGCGGGTGCGGCAGGCCCACGAGGAGGTCAGCTGCTCCTCCCCACGGAGCCAGGTCCCTAAGATAGGGGTTGCCACAGAGGATAAGAAAATTGATAGGAAATAGTGAGAATAAAAGAATACACAGAGACTAAGGTATAGTTTATAATTTTATATAAAAAGATCAGAATAATCACAGCAGGGTACTTAGGCGGCTAGGCAGATCCCCGTAACTGTCTAGCAATATGGTTAGATTCACATAGGTTTTTATAATCACAGATCTCAATTACTAGTTGTCAGGGTTACACATTTGCATGTCAGGGAATGCAGTTGCTAGGGGAGCAGGATTACACAGGTAGTGGCTTATGGTCAAAAGTCCTCTCAAAGGGCTTCTAACAAGTCTTTATCTATCTAAGTGAACAAACAGGTACAAAGTCTTTTAGGGGCTAGCTTCTAAGTTCTAAGAGATACTCATCAATTAACAGAAGTGTAATAAAAGAGGTATAGTGACTCTATATTTCTTTGATTTCTTTGTTGTGGACTTAAAGGTAAACAGACAGTCAGTCAGGAGTGAACAGGAAGCCTGAATTTCTACAAACAGGTTGTTTATAACACAGAGGCATGTCTCAGAGCAAAGTACACTCATTGTCTCTGGCTCCCATCCTGTGGGCTAGATATTTACCTGTGTCTCCGCATTGGAGA